>JAUTXW010002912.1:0-70000 GCA_030620095.1 Kuschelorhynchus macadamiae | reverse complement strand
GATGAGTCAAAAATGTGTAAAAAGGAAATAACACATTTGGTTTAAAAATTTTATTGTGGAAATTATAAAAAATAGGAAAATTGGTTTTACCAAGAACTTCCCTCGTTATGAATGCCTCCTTTTATCAAGAAAAGTAAAGCATAAAATTATTTAATAAGTGCAGTATATATAGGGTGCCTAAAGTCAGTGGCCTATTAAAAGTATCTGGAGAACCAATAAATAAATTACTTTGAAAATTTGGCTCTGTCCATGGACGATCATAAACTCTCTTTTAAAAATATTTTAAAATGTGCGGTGTCTCTACCATAAATTGGTGGCAACATTCGTTTTCTAAATAAAATGCCCCTTGTAAAATTGAAATTTTGTATTGTTCTGAGCATTCACGTTTTGTGTTATGTTTCCTGTATCTAAATTCAACTATTTTCGAAAAAATGATGCCTGAAAATTGAGATTTTTGACCTTTTGAAACTCTGTAACACCCAAACGACTTAACTTGCAACAAAACGGATTTCACTTTCTTATTCCAGTGTTTAATTATCTATTTCACCACCAACTAAAAACCAAGATAGAGTGCAATCCATTTCGTTACAAGTTAAGTCATGTTGGGGAGTTACAAAGCCTTAAAGAGTCAAACATGTCAATTTTCAAGCACCCTTTTCTCGGAAACAGTTGAATTTAGGTAGTGTTTGGAATATTCAGGATAATACAAAAATGTAATAACAAATACGGCATTCCACTCAGAGAACGGATATTGCCACTTCTTTAAGGTAGAAGCGCACAATTTAGATTATTTTAAAATAAGAGTATGTTCATCTATGGCCAGAACCAAATTTTCAAAGTCATCTATTGATTGGTTTTCCAGATACTTCTAATAGGCCACTGAGTTTGGGGCACCCTGTATACAAATTTAGTTACCTTGCAGCCCTTATTACACAGCCCTTATTGCATGGAAGAATTCATTAAAAGAAAAATTCCGAGCCCAATCTATAGGGTACTCCTTTCATAAAAGGAAGGATTCAAATGAGGAAGTTCTGGTTAATGTCAATTTACTGATTTTTTCTAGAGATGTTTTTAATTCGTTTTACTATAGCTTAGCAAATTAGCTAGAAAAATGGCAAAAACTTAGATTTAATTTCGTCAAAAAGTATTAATATTTCAACGAAAATAGTTACGAAAAAATATATAGTTGGTAAAATCCTGTAGAAGATTCCTAGGTGCTTATTTTGCACAATCATTCATTTCCTCACCACTGCACCAAACTGTAAAACATTATTTCTATTTAGAAAAAAAATGCATTAAAATTTTGCAGCGTTGGTTGTTTGAACACTATAGATATAAATGGCAATACATTGTTTCGTAAAATAAAAATTTCCGTTAGGTCCTTCTCTTGATTCTGAAAGACTTCATTTTAACATTCGTCTGTTAATACCGCTTTTTTTATCATTTTTTTATTGATATTTCTATTACTTTATTTTTCTTAAACTCAGCGTCTAAACATTATTGCTCACGGAAATGGAAGCGGATGCCTATTTTTCTGCAATTACTTGTATTACAGCAGTTGTGTTAGTACCTAACTGATCAGCAACCGGTGCCAAATGGGTTCTAATCTATTTATATTAATTGTTCAACATCAGTCTTAAGAATTTAACTGTTTATATGAGGAGACTTTAAATAAATTATGTGATGCATTTTATGTGAGTCATAGGGAAACTGTGTTTTTTAAACGTACTACAATTTGCTAGGGCTACGAGGGAAGTTCGAGGTATAGGCAAATATATCGGTTAGTTTATGCTTAGCTTTCCTTGCATATTTTAGTTAAAATAGACCAATTGAATTTTTATAAAAATTGCAAAGTTCCATTAAAAAAAGTAGTGCTTTATTTATAATGTTTAAACCGGATAAGCTGCAAAAATTGATTGCTAATTTTTCTTAATTTCTTAATTAAAGAACACGTATTTGTTTAAACAAAAAAACCAGATATTGCAAAAACTATTGTTTCTACAAGAAAAATCTTTCAAATTTTTTTGCATAGAATTTTAAAACTACAATTTTGCTTTTAATTACTTTTTGTGAAATTATACTTTTTGGGATAATTTCAAAAAACTAGAATTAACTCACTTCCACCCCTTAAAACCAAAAAAAAGGTATGAGCAAAATTGTAGTTTAAAAAATTCTGTCAAAAAATTCTTAGATCATTTTTTCGTACAATCAATCGTAAGAGCTGCTTTTTTGTTTAAAAAATTAATATTCCTTCTCACACGACCGCACCCAAATGGTAGAAGTATGTCCTATTTAGAAAAATTAGCGATCAAGTTATGCAGCTTAGCCCGCTTGAACGTTGTAGATAAAAATTATATGGCAATGTATGCATATTTTCACAACTTAAAAATTTAATAGATCATCATTTTAATTAAACAATCAAGGAAAGTAAAAGATATATCAATTTATTTTATTTTAAATATAAAAAATTGCTGCATTTTCTTTTACCCGGAACTTCCATTGTAGCATATTCTGCCATAAACAAATTTTATTTCGAATTATAGATATATGTGTGTATTACTTTATTTAATAATAATTTTATACAGAGTTATTAAAGATTAAAGTTGCTTTTTTGCTTTTGTGATAGAAAATAAAGCTTCATTTTAAAAGTTTTCTGATAAAATGAGCTATTTTCACAAAAGTACCCGGAACTTCCTGTCATAAGAAAACGTTTATTTTATTAAAAACATACGAAATATATAGAATATTATTTAATATGTTTAAACTTATTACCAAACTATCTAAATATATAACATGTGTTATTTGAGTGTAGTGAAATTCCCAACATATCCACATCAACACCACAATAAAGAATAACAGATAGTTAAAAAATAGCAGAGGCCTATTAGCCAGTAGGTTTTGAATGCGTTCCCAAGTCCTTAAGATTTAAGTTTTTCTCAAAATTAAGCTTTTCTTTTATTAGAAAAAGTAAAATAATTACAATTTAAATACTTTGCACTCGTGTGAAGATATTACCAAATAACTGCACAAATTTGCCATTAAAAAAGTGTTATTATCTGCAATGTTTAAACCGGCTATGTTGCGAAAGTTGCTTGCTATTTTTTTCTTCACTGGACATTTTTCGATGCAATAAAGTGAAAAAGAAAAAGTATTTTTAGACAAGGTAAAGTACCGCCGATACAAAGTAGAGTATTTAAATGTCCATTTAAGATTTCTAAAATGTGATCAATTAGATTCACGACATAGAATATCCAGTAAATGGCATTGTAAATTCAAATTTGGTCGTAGCAGAAACAAACAACAATGTTACGAAAGAGGTAAATGTTGTATTCTTAATTTTGATTATTATGGTTCTCAAGATAATAATAAAGTGGTTTTTTTAAGAGTATAAAAAAATTCGAGATTTTGCCTTACTTTAACAGTGCTCCCTAAAGACATTTTTGTGTGGTTTCGAGCCATAAATTACTCAGTTAGGCACTTTTGGTGCTGTTTTTTTTTAAATTGCGTTTTATAGGTATGATCTACAGCAAGTGATACATTTTTCAAATTTCTAGCGTCTATTATAGGCTCATCTTAATACAGACGGCTCTTGATCTATTACATGCAAATAGCTAAGGCAAATTTCAGTTTATTTCTATTGAAACTAACAGATAACATAACTTAATAACCTAAAAGAGCTATTTAAAAATTCCTTAAATAATAAGTCACATAATATATTATTCATCTGGTAATGCTGTTTCATGAGTTTGCCATTACTCTATCTAACAATTCGGATTGTTCAGATTCGTTAAAGCAAACTAAACTGCTGGGAGGGCAAACGGGATAAGCGAATTTTTAGGTCAAATTTAAAGTTGAATATTTCTAAAACAAGAAGAGATATTAGATTGGGTTTTTAGTTATCTCTTGTAATTTTTATTATATATGTACGAAAATTAATTCTTCCATTATTTTATTTGTTTCGAAAATTTAAAAAGCAATTTTTATGTATTAATTGCTATCAGCTTTGTAAAATTCTTAAAAATAAATTCGCGATTTTTTTTATAATTTCCAATATTTTTCGAGATCTAATTTTTTCTTAATTTTCTGATCTAAAGTTTTTTGCTGGAGAGTCCTCATCTTTTAATGTGTGAATAGTCTACAGTACGCAGAAAATATACACGGTATAAAAAATTATTTTCGAATTTAGTTAACCCTAGAATACTAATGTATCGTAAATTACGACGCTCGGTTTTCTTCGATCGATTTCGTATTGAAGTTACGTATAACGGGACAACCAGCCTGAATCCAACCCTGACCAGACTACCGCACCAAGATAAAATGCGAGGAACTGCTGAATTGCTAAACACCGTAGTTTATCTGTTAACATGGGCATTAATATATTAAATGATAACGTCCGAGTTTTAGCTGAATTATATTATTACCGTAACTTATCTTTAAATACTGAACATTATCAAATGTAGATATAAATCGAATATAGTTAAATTGTCATTTTCTCGTACTTTATCAGTTCATACCAGGATTTATCTTTAAAAATATTATATATACTCACCTCACGTTAGAGTTTAGTCTTAGTTTGTTACCAGCTTTTCTTGTAAATAAAACAAGTCAATGAGTACATTCTCAAGTCCACACATTTTTTATTTTTCAAAAGTAAAAATAATCTAACTGGCGCAGTCGGTCACGGATATTTCCTGTACAAGAAGTTGAGTGTAGTGCCTTTATACCGGGAAAGCACACAACGGACTGGTGAATTTCAATTCTTCAACAGGACTGTCTGCAATTTTTTTTAATTTTTGTGAGGTGCATCGAGAAGAGGACCGTATATTCCTTCAAGAAGCATCAAGGGGCCAGAGTGTTGGTGTTGTCATCCAAATACTGGCTTGCAGCATTCCTCAGGACCGTATATCCTACAGGGTGCTTAGTGCAAGAGAAGAAACTTCGTTCATGGTAAAAAAAAAATTTCTTTTATATTATTGAAGTGCGTGTCTCTTATTTATGATACCCATTTTTATTTATTTATATTTTTATTTTTATTTTTTTTTTCTCTGACTCACTCTTAAATATGAATAATTTCTAATGTTTAGAGGTTTGAAAAAAATTTCTAGAAAAAACAAAAAATATAGACGAAATATTATAAATTTAAGAAAAATTGATTCTGAATCTGAATCAGAAAGTTCTGAAAGCTCTGAAAAATCTCCTTTTGATTTTCCAATAACTGCTTTTAATTTTGAGCTTGGTGAAAGTTCTCAAACCAGTGTTGAAGTAGAAAATTTAACTTATAGCTTATCTAATTTTGATATATCATCGCCAAACATGCCAAACGAAACGAACTATCAACAGTTAAGACTATTTTTAGATATCATTCCTACATTTAATGGTGATCCATGTGAGCTAAATAATTTTCTTGCTACTTGTGACGAAACATTTTTGACCTTTCAAAATGAAAATGATTCTATTAAAAAACTAATTTTTAGAGGTGTAGTAGGTAAACTAAAAGGAAAAGCCTTAATATCAAGTAGGTTAGAATTGGATACTTGGGACAAGGTTAAAGATGTCCTTAAGGTATCTTTTTCAGATCAGAGATCTTTTAATTGTTTATTACATGAATTACACAGTCTTAAACCATATCCTAAAGAAAATGCTTATAATTTTGGCGTTCGTTGTCAATATACTAGAAGTTTGATTTTTTCCGCGATTCACAATGATTCAATGATGACAAGAGCAGCTAAAATCGGACAAATTGAAAATATTGAAAAACTTGTGCTTGTTACCTTTTTAAAATATCTCCCTGCTAATATTCAAACAGCTGTTAGACTTGGAAACCCTGACTGTTTAGAAACAGCCATGAATAAAGTTATCGAAGAGGAAAATTTCATTTCAATTTGTAATGAAGGAAAAAAGTATTCCAATCAAAATTTACCTTCGCCTAGCTTTAGAATTCCAGCATCGCAGAATAATGCTAATATTGTTCAAAGGCCTACAGTTTACAATCAATCACCCAATTTTAGAACTAATCCCATTGCTCCCCAGCATCAAATGACTTTTACAAATTTTCCGAGTCAACCTGTCCCTATAAATCCAAGGTCAATGCCTCCACCAAAATTCTTTACCAATCAACAAGTATTTGGAAAACCTAAACCTCCAACAAATGTTTGGAAACCCACAAACAAACCCATTCTTGAAAAACCAGTACCAATGTCTGGAATTACCAGAACTACTGCAAGACCACAATATTTTCAACAAAATAAACAAGATGTTTATCAACAACAGAGACCAAATTATTTTACACCTCAATCTAGACCCACATTTCGGTTCGAAGAACTTCATAATTCTGAAATCCCTCCTCAACCAGAAATTGATCAAAATCCAACAGATATTTCAGATCTGTTTCCTCAAGAATCTCAAGAGATCCAATATGAATCAAACATTGATTATTTGCCCTTCCTTGAATCTGTTGATGAACCTGAAATTGATGAAAATTTTCACAAACAAGCCTCTGGAATGAATTAAACTTAACTAACGTTCAAGATAACCGCAAATTACCCTATATTAAAATCTTAGGTTTTGAAAAACCAATTAAGTTGCTTGTAGATTCAGGAAGTCATATATCTTTGCTTAATCCCTATCTAGAAAAAAAATATTTTTCTGATTTTATTGTCATTAAACCTAATACTATTAAAACCTCCTGTGGTCAACATGAATCGAAATATGAAGCTCATATTCCAGCTTTTAAGGAATTTGATTCACAAAGCAAAATAATTTTTACCCTTTTCGATTTTCACCCATTTTTCAATGGTCTTATAAGCTTTCGTGATCTAAGAAATATGGGATTTAATTGGAATTTACAACAAAATTATCTTATAAAAGACAAAACAACTATACCCGTAAATGAATGCTCCCCTAGTGACTATAATTGCTTTAATATTACCGTAAATGAAAATGAAATTTTAAAAATAAAATTACCCACCAATTGTCACGCAGACGGAACTTACTATATCCCACATAAACAACTAAGTTCGCATTGCTTTATACCAGAAGGAGTTGCAACTGTAGAAAATGGTCACGCTATGGTTGAAATCCACAACGTAAGTCTGGAAGATACCTACATGAGTCTTCAGAAACCGATAGAAGTATTTTCTTTGGAAGATTTTCAGGTTTATGAATCAGAGATAGAATGATTCCCATGCAGGAAATAACGAAATAGACTCTCTTTTAAGACTTGATCATTTAAATGAGGAAGAGAAAACTAAAATTGCCAAACTATGTAAACAGTTTCCTCCTTTGTTTCAAAACCCTAATAAACCCCTATCATCGACTACCCAAACGTGTCATAAAATTAATACTACAGATGAAGAACCTATTTATACTAAATCCTATAGACTACCACAAGTCCACAAAGAGGAAGTAAAACAACAAATTCAGAAAATGCTAGAAGATGGAATAATAAGAAACAGCACTAGTCCTTGGTCAAGTCCTATTTGGATAGTACCAAAGAAATTAGATGCAAGTGGTATCCCTAAATGGCGACTAGTGATAGATTACAGAAAATTGAACTCAAAGACGGTTCAAGACCGATTTCCTGTCCCCAATATTGATGACTTGTTAGACAAACTAGGAAAGTGTCAATATTTTAGCATTTTAGATCTTGCAAGTGGTTTCCATCAGATAAGAATCCATAAGGAGAGCATAGCGAAAACAGCGTTCTCGACTGAACAAGGTCACTATGAATTTCTGAGGATGCCTTTTGGCCTAAAGAATGCTCCGGCTAGTTTCCAAAGGATGATGAATGAAATACTTAAAAATTATATTAATAAGACCTGTTTAGTATATATGGACGATATTATCATTTTTTCAACAACCCTAGATGAACATATTCAAAATCTAAAAGAAATATTTAAAAAACTACAAGAACACAACTTAAAGGTACAGCTTGACAAATGCGAATTCCTAAAAAAAGAAACTGAATTTTTGGGACACGTAATTACACCAGAAGGCATTCGACCGAATCCAAAAAAGATTGATGCTATTTTAAAAATGCCTTTACCTAAAACTCACAAAGAAATAAAAAGTTTCTTGGGTATGATAGGCTTCTATAGAAAATTTATTAACAACCTGGCAAAGATTACAAAGCCGCTAACTTTATGCTTAAAAAAAGGAAAGAAGGTCGAACACAACCAAGACTTCATTCAAGCATTTGAAACATGTAAAATTATCCTTTGTAATGAACCTGTTTTAATACACCCGGATTTTTCAAAGGTATTCACTTTAACAACAGATGCCAGTAAATACGCCATCGGAAGTGTCCTAAGTCAAGATGGAAAGCCTGTCTGTTATGCTAGCAGAACCCTAAACCCCAATGAGATTAATTATTCTGTTATCGAGAAAGAACTTCTTGCCATAATATGGTCAGTGAAATATTTCCGCCCATACTTATTTGGAAGGTATTTTAAGATAAAAACAGACCATAAACCTTTAAAATGGTTGGAGAGCTTAAAGGAACCCAACTCAAAATTAGTCAGATGGAAATTACTTTTATCTGAGTATGACTATGAGATTGACTATATTAAAGGAAAAGAAAATAATGTAGCTGATGCATTATCTAGAAATATAGAACCAGTAGATATGGATTTAACTATAAATGACAAAAAGAGAGAATCAACATCTCTAGCAAGTTCCTTAAACAACGAGCCTGGTGATATTGATATGTCAATACAAGATTTCCTTGAAAACAATGTTACTACAGTACCCTACCCAGTAACCCTTAAATTACTATAAACATCAAATGATAGTGAAAATATCAGACAATTCACCTGTGCCTAGATTTATTAAAGAAAAAATATTTGAAAATAATATATACTACATTCATTTTCGAAAAAGGTTCATGAATGAAGACTTAGAAGAATTTATAGCTAATCTCAGAAACGACGTAACATACCACTTACATTTTCCAAATAAAGAGGATGAAAAATATTTTCTTCGACAAATACAGGAAAAAATTGGCAGAATCGCTTCAAAGCTTATGATATGCCCCTCAAGGGTAACTGACGTCACAAAACAATCAGAACAACAAGATAAGTTGAACTATCACCATGTTTATAAAACAGGGCATCGAGGAATTACAACTACCATAGAATCACTCAAAAAAAATTATTATTGGCCAACATTAGTTAGAGACGCTACTAATTATATTAATAATTGTAGCATCTGCCAAAAATCAAAATATGAGAGAAATCCCAATGAAATGAAATTTCAAGCCATACCCATCGGATCAAAACCTTTCGCACGAATCCATATAGATACCCTATCAGTTTCAAAAGAAAAATTTTTAACAGTTATAGACACCTTTTCGAAATTTGCCCAGGTTTATCATGTTCCAGGAATAAACGCTGTCAACATTCTTGATGGTTTGTTAAGCTTTATATCACATTATGGTCTTCCAGAAATGATAGTTTGCGATAATGGAATAGAATTCAATAATAACAACTTCACCGATTTCTGCAAGTTACATAAAATAACAATTCATTATACTACCCCAAAAAATCCGAACTCTAATAGTTATATTGAAAGGTTTCATTTCACTCTGCTAGAGCAAATCAGAATTAAAACTCAACAATACCCCAAAGAATCACTTGCTAATCTCATAAAATACTCCCTTATCCATTACAACAACTCTATACATTCCGCAACAGAACATACTCCATTTGAAGTTGTAAGTGGTCATTTTAATGTAAAAGATCCATTCGACGTAGAAGAAAAACATATAGTTTCAAAGTACGTCGAACAACACAAGGAAAAACTCAAAGAGAAATATAATGAAATTAAAGAGAAAATGGATCAGAAGAAACAAAACCAGTTAGAGAAAATTAATGAACAAAGAAAAGACCCGATAATTGTGTCCAAAGATGATGATGTTTATCATAAAGAACGACCTCGAGACAAATCAGCTCCACGATTTACTAAAATAAATCCTGTAGCTCAAATAGCTAACAAAGTTAAAACAGATACTTCAAAATATTCAAAACACAACCTTAAAAGGCGTAAAAAGTGTTAATACTCTTTCTATTGTTTCAGATGAAACTCTCTCTCGTCCTTCTTATTTTCCTACTTAACCACTATTCTGAATCCTCTATTCAGAAGCTTACTAACCCTGTCTTGCCTTTAGGGTTGAAACCAACTAGAATAATTTTAAGTAAACATACCTTTGTATCATACTTAAATATATCGGAATTTAGTAATGTAAGAAATATTATACACAAACACCTTAATTTTATTATATCTAAGAAAAATCTTGGTAATCACACATTAAACTTAATAAATCACGCTCAAACTCTACTATATCACATTGATCATACATTAAATGTTATTACGTTAAATCATACATTAAATGATATTGCGTTAAATAAAAGATCAAAACGTGGTCTGATAAATTTAGGAGGTAAGGTTTCGAAATGGTTGTTTGGTACACTAGATGCTGAAGACGGTAAAAGAATAAATCTAATTTTAAATCATCTTAACAAAAATGAATATCTACTTCAAGACAAAATTAATGAGCAAATTTCCCTAGCAAAAGAAATTATGACAAAAACTAATAATAAGCTTTCTCAAGTTAAATCTGATCTTTTAACTATTGAACAAATCATAAAAGATTACTATAAATCAATTAATGACGTCAATGCTTTAAATCTAATTATCAACTCTCTTTTGGTACTTGAAATTCACTTAAATCAAATTATCAATGCTATAACCTTTGCAAATTTAAATAGAGTTCATCCTTCATTCTTACCTCTAGACAATTTAAATTCTATACTTGTCAAAATAAATAATTTGTATCATCAGGGTCAATTAGTTCAGTTTAAAAATTATCACAATTATTATACCTTTTTGGGAGTTCAGTTGCTTTTTAAAGAGAATAAAATTATCTTTCTTATACATTTTCCAATCTTAAAACCATTGGAATTTAATACATTTTTCATTTACCCTATTCCAATTGAGAACAAAATAATTTCTCCCCAAAAACCATACCTTATCCTAAATGAGAGAGACAACTTCTATCAATATGAAGAATATCCATGCAACGAAGTCGAGGACAAGTATTACTGCACTAACCATCTCAAGACTGAAGAAGACTGTATTGTCAACATCATAAGAAGAAATCAGCCAAACAATTGCAGTGTCATTCCAGTCCACCTGAATCGAGAAATTGCCAACCAAGTAACACCTCATCATATTCTCTTTAACACCCCAAATCAAACAACCGTTACTGAAAACTGTCTAAGCGAAAAACATCACAAGTTAGATGCAGGAAGCTATTTAATAACTGTTTCAACCAATTGTCATGTGTCCATGGGCGAAGAAATGTTCTCTTCTGGGAATGAAGATGTTTTGCAAGCCACAGTTATTGAATTACCTTAACCTAATATGTCAATATTGCCAGAACGATCAAAAACAATTCAGTTATCCAACCTAGACTTGGAAGAAATCCAGCAACTCACTACGAGACTAAATACCCAACATGAAATGAATATTCTAGAAGCTTCCACAGAAGAAGCTTCCGTACCTATATGGGTTCACGTCATTGTATATCTCACCATCTCAGGTCTACTACTTCTGGGAGTTACCTGCTACTATAGACTTTGCTATCCGTATCCTTATCCTCGAAGGAAAAAAGATTCCAAGAAGATTGAAATCGAGATGGAAGAGCCTTAACCAACCAATCCAACCCTCAGGCTTTATCTTCGTTGGGAGGAGTTACGTATAACGAGACAACCAGCCTGAATCCAACCCTGACCAGACTACCGCACCAAGATAAAATGCGAGGAACTGCTGAATTGCTAAACACCGTAGTTTATCTGTTAACATGGACATTAATATATTAAATGATAACGTCCGAGTTTTAGCTGAATTATATTATTACCGTAACTTATCTTTAAATACTGAACATTATCAAATGTAGATATAAATCGAATATAGTTAAATTGTCATTTTCTCGTACTTTATCAGTTCATACCAGGATTTATCTTTAAAAATATTATATATACTCACCTCACGTTAGAGTTTAGTCTTAGTTTGTTACCAGCTTTTCTTGTAAATAAAACAAGTCAATGAGTACATTCTCAAGTCCACACATTTTTTATTTTTCAAAAGTAAAAATAATCTAACTTTGATCCAATCGCTTATACGTACTCTACGTCGAAGTACCTTCCTAGTTAGTGTTGTTTTCGAAGTGTCTCTCTCCACATCGTTGTAGTTTTTTCCTTCGCGGAGTTATGGTGCGATCGTCGTAAAATTGACGAATGATTAGTATTAACGTAAACTTTTTGAATTAAG
Source organism: Kuschelorhynchus macadamiae (assembly GCA_030620095.1). Classification (NCBI taxonomy): domain Eukaryota; kingdom Metazoa; phylum Arthropoda; class Insecta; order Coleoptera; family Curculionidae; genus Kuschelorhynchus; species Kuschelorhynchus macadamiae. Next base: position 57,673 of record JAUTXW010002912.1, on the reverse strand, counting down.
TAGTGATTCTAGTTTAGTACGAAAGATTGATGTTTATACTTTCTTTTCATACATTGATAGATTATATTTGTTGAAAAATGGATCCACGAAAACGGCCCTTGACTGACCGAGAGCACGAACTTGAAATACAAAAAATAATGGATAAAGGGGGCAATATTGATAGTTCTGATAGTGATAACGAAAGTGATTGGGTAGAGGCAGATAATCTAGAGGTTGAACAGATTTCCAGTGACGGTCTTAGTGATTTAGAAGAACATAATGTTATAGAAGTGAGTGTGAACACTCCAGAGGATACATCTGATCAAGGTATAGACCACCAGCAGTCTGATAATGTAAGTGATGTAAGCGACCAGCAGTCTGATAACGTAAGCGATAGTAGTTCATCTAACGATGACATTCCGTTGTCCAAATTATTGGCAACAAAAAAACGCAAAAGAGGTACCATAAAACCAAAATCTATATTACTGAGAGGGAAAAATGGTCATATATGGTCTTCAAAATTGCTGCAAAAGTCAAAAAGAACAGCCCGTCGAAATATCATCCATTTTATTCCTGGAAGTAAAGGTGGAGCTGAAATATGTTCAACTTTTTCTGAGTATTTTTTTCACTTCATTTCCGATGATATTGTAAATACTATTTTGCGTTACACGAATGATGAAATTGGAAACCAATCCAAAAAATATACCGACAAATCACCCACTCGGTCAGCAGTAACTAAAGAAGAACTGATGGGACTACTTGGAATTTTAATAATGTCCGCAGTAAAAAAAGACAATCACCTCAATGCCAAGCAAATGTTTGATTCAACCATATCTGGATCATTTTATAAAGCCTGCATGAGCTGCGAAAGATTTATCTTTTTGATAAACTGCCTTCGATTTGACAATAAAGCCACAAGACAGGAAAGAGTCAAAATAGATGCGTTCACTCATATTCGAGATATTTCGGAGATTTTTATAGAAAAATGTAGAACGTCATATATTCCTTCCTCATATTTGACTATTGATGAGCAACTTTTAGGCTTTCGGGGCAGATGTCCGTTCAGGATGTATATCCCGAATAAACCGTCAAAATACGGAATCAAAATTGTAATGCTCTGCGACTCGTCTTCAAAATACATGGTGGATGCTTGTCCCTATCTAGGCAAAAATACACCAACGAATGGAATACCATTGTCAACTTATTACGTACAGGAATTGACCAAATCTGTTCACGGTAGCAATAGAAACATAACGATGGACAATTGGTTCACTTCTATAGAAAAAGCTGATAAACTCCTAGATGATAATTTCAAACTGACCATCATAGGAACGCTTCGGAAAAATAAGAGGAAAATACCACCAGAGCTACTAAACACAAAAGGTAGAGAACCAAATACATCGATGTTTTGCTTCGACAAAAACAAAACTCTAGTTTCCTATATGCCTAAAAAAAACAAAATAGTGCTATTACTACCAACAATGCACGAGGGTGCTGAGATTTCGGAAACAAACAAACCAGAAATAATTTTAAATTATAATGAGACTAAATCAAGGGTAGAATCGTTTGACCAATTGTGTTCAAATATGTCATGTAGCAGAAAAACGAGAAGATGGCCGCTCTGCATTTTTTAGGGCATGATTAACGCCGCCTGCATCAATTCCTATGTTGTGTACTGTTGCAATACTATCAAGAAGCGTGAAAAACCTGTGCGGCGTTATCAGTTTATGATCAAGTTAAGCCACCAACTTTCCAGGCCTTGGATGGAGCAAAGGCTGAAAATAAAAAACTTACGCCGAAGCCTACGGCAAACTATCAAGGAAATCCTGAAAATTAATGACCAACCTGATGATGTCATTGAAGTTGAAGGTAAACGTTCAATATGCTTTTATTGTCCCAGCCGATTGAGAAGGATGACGACTACGTACTGTCCCCAATGCAAACACCCGATTTGTGGCCAACATCGGGGAAAGTGGTGCACCGAATGCTCTAACAATGACTAGTTTTTACTAGCTTCTAAGTAGAATCTGTTTTTTAAGTTCCAATAAATACACTTTGTTAATTTTTGTTCAATAAAATTTTGAAGTTTGCTTGAATTTCTAATTTTTTTTTAAAGTAAAATTTACGACACATTAGATTTAACGTATAAAAAAATTATATTAGTATTCTAGGGTTAAAAACGTAGTAATCTTTAAGATCATTTATATAGGTATATTTCAGCAATGTATAGCCTAAGAACTAGTTTAAATTTAAAAATTTCATTTAGGTTATAAAGAGTACTGAACAAAACGTTATTTTTATTATTACTTAAAATGCAGGCCTTGATTTTAATGCCAAATATTGTAATATATGGTCGTTTACCTTATTCATTTATAATTCCTATTTTACCGTCTGTAAAGAAATTGCCCAAAAATCATGTGTGACATAAGGAAAAACTGGTAAAATATGGGTGCTGGACTAATCCATCATGGCGCAACAAAATGGCGGCCTATTAAAATACATGAAAACCGGTAAATTGGCTGTGCCCGGAACTTCCCTCGTTATAGATTATTTTTATCTAGAACCAGTATAGTTTAGCACGTAGTTATTTATTAATATGTACAGTACATGAATACAATCTTAAAGTGCTTTAGAGATAACTTAAACCTAAATATCCGGAATTTCCCTCTTAATAATTTCTTCCATTTTCAAACTGAAAGAAAGATAACATCGTTTATATTATATATATATATATATATATATATATATATATATATATATATATATATATATATATATATATATATATATATATATATATATATATATATATAACTATGTGTTAAATTAAATGGGTCTTGCTTAACTTTTCTTGATAAAAGTAAAACACAAAAAAGTTCCGGGTAAAACCATTTTACCTATTTTTTATATACATTTTCTAGCTAAAAAAGGGTCAATTCCATGCCCTCTGGGCTAATGATGTACCGCCTGTGGCCGCACAGACGTTGCCGACGTTGCTACGTCTATGTTTTTGTTCCTTGTATTACAGAATTATCACTTTATTATTTTGTTATGGCTTTAATGATCATTTATGACTTTATTGATCATTTTATCGACAAACCCTGTGCTAACCTAAAGGGACAAATTCACCTAACAGTATGGGTTTATTAAAAAAAATAATTTTCTTGATAGAGCATCACCTCAAAAAAAGGCCAAACCAGGGCTAATCAAAACGCAATCTAAATTTCAAAACACAACTACATACAAAATTAACTTATAATTTTTAAATAAAAACTTTCAAAAAGTCATTTCCGAATCGGGATTCGAACACACATCCTTTGCAACACAACTTAAGTATGCTACTGCTGAACCACCAGGCTGCACCTCAAGAAATTAACGTATGATAGACGGATATGTGAATGATTATGTTGGATTTTAAATAGAATCTCATGAAATATTAAAATATGATTGCAACCTATAAGGATCATATTTTTTTTTAATTTTGAGGAGGTAGTTTAATTAATTAATAATCAATGAACATACAGGACATAGTAGTATTTATTTAAATCAATATACATTGATTTAAATAAATACATTGCATCCACATGCCTAACAAGACATAAAATAAATGATAAAAATGCATAAATGCACTAACAAGGTCAGTCAGGTTTAAGTGCTTATTCTATGGTATCCTATAGCTAGTTTAGTACACAAGTGCATGTACATTTATTTAATAAAAAAAAAGAAAAACTAAATTAAGTATAGATTTACAAAAAGTTGAAAATTGAAATTGAAAAACTTTTAACTTAGTGTTTAGTTTTTTTATTATACATAAATAAAAAAATGAGTTAAAGTCAACTAAGTTACTTATGTCTGTACCTACACATTAGTACGTTTTTGTTACAATTGAGTGACAAACAAAAAAACACTTAATACATTTGTTACAAAGATAAATTGACATTTACAAACAGTATTTTAGAAACTATCTCCGGTTAAACGAATGTGAAAAAACGTTTGTCCTGTCTTTGAAAAAATATTCTCCGATAGAACTGAAAATACGATCATAGAAAATCGTTGTCGTGCATACACATTTTCGCGATCTCCTCATCACTTCAACGGGTCTTTAGTTCTGGGTAATCAAATCAATGCTTCTTCCAGGTATTTATCTGTTTCCACCATACTGACAATTTTTGGATTTGGGTTAATAACTGATACATTGACGTCGATGTCCAACCACAATTTTGATGAGTTTATGACTCATTATTTATTTGCTGGTATTTTTTGATTTTCGTTTATCTCTTTAATAGGCTAAATTGAAGAAATCGAACTAATAAGATTTTGTTCGGATATACCAAAATAACTATTATTTGCGAAATAACACTTTTTAAATCGCGAATCTAGGAACTTGCTTCAGAAAAAATTTTACCTTCTACATTTTTAAACTTCATATTTAGTCTTTCAAGTAATTTATGAGCCAAAGATTTAATTAAAAGTGGCAAAACTAGATTATCCTTTTACAAAAATAACGATGCAGTTGTCTGGGTCTCTCTGCTGATTTCCTCGGTAACGTCCGTAAATATTTCGAGAATATCATTTTTTGAAGTATCGAAATATAATCATTTGAAAGATTTTCTAACTTAGGGTAATTAACGGTTATGATTGATATAAAAGGGTCTTTTATTTCAATAACCTCTTAAACATATGCAATGTAGGTAAACTGACTTGTGGACTGGACCCTTGTTAAAAAAATGTACTATCGACTAAACTTTCTTTCGAATGTCCGATGTTTTTCTAAAGCGGCTCTGAAATTAACTTAGTCACATATGTGAAACAAAGCACGTGGGTTAATTCAGTTTTTCTAATTGCTACGTTAGCAGCATTGTTTATTCAATAAGAATTATTTTCAGAAATACCCCACTCTTTGCCAATGCTGCTTTCACCATTTATTAACGTCCAGCCATTGGTCCTAAGATAAACTATATCGGCACATGTTATTTTTAACCTTTCCCTTCGTCATAAAATATATTTGAGAAATATTTCTGTCAAAGTTTCGATAGAGTTGATAAAACCATCACTAAATCTATAAATCATCATTAAAGCCATAATTTTACTCGTATTTGCATGCGTAAGCTTCGATGTCAACGTAAAAAATGGTGTACATTTGCGTTCATGTGAGAAACGCAATTATGCATTGCTGTACAATCTTAGATTATAATGTTTAGACTTTTATCGTTTCGTTCTCAGGCAGCGTAAGCATTTTAAAACTTATAAATATAACTAAAGAGTATTTTGTCGATAGCTCTCTGTACGCTCATGTAAAATAAATGTGTTTAAAACTAAAGTCTCGTTTTTTTGAATTGTTAACTGGGGCAGTTGGTAGAATTTTGACAGCAGTCACGTATTGTGCGCATTTCGCGGGCTTCGTTTTAACGATTTGTGGTAAAAACGAACAAAAAAACTCATCAGCATGTACAAAGAAGCTCAAAATGACCAAGAATTTAAAACAAGCATCGTCCTGCATTTATTGGTGCAAGTTTTGGGAACAAGCACGGGGCCAAGTTCATAGCAGCTAAACAGGGAAAGGAACACATCGCCTCTCCTATTGGACCCTAGTCTAAGGGGAAAATTGGAATAATCTACAGTACATTGCTATAAGTGCTACCTTTCAACTTTCCTTTCTATTTCATTTTTACATTAACTTAATTATTGGTGTTATTTTTACATTAACTTAATTATTGGTGTAATTCCGCAAACTGAAGGATTTATTATCAGCTTTTGGAAATTTATATTGTCAAGAAAATCCAACATCTTTTTCAAATATTTTTCAATTGACAGAATCATTGTCTACCGAACCTATTTTACAGTTAGTTAGATCATTTATTAACGTTTGTAATAATTTCAATAATACCTACACAAATTGAACAAACGAAAATGCAGTTGTACATATTTGTTTGCATATCATTTTAAGAAAACTAGTTGGCAAGGCAGCCGATATTATTTGTTCACGAATAGAATTAAATACTTAGCCTTCAGTGAAAACTGCAATAATTTAGACGTTCTCGGATCATAGATTGATTGGTTGTACTGCTCGTAGTTTGTTATTCATAAGTAAATCTAAGTAAGGAATCTCAAGCTACAAAACTTTTAAAAAATTACCGAATACAGAATATTAGTCTTAAAAACATTTAAAAATCGTTTAAGTTACTAGGTGCAACTTGCAGTTAGATTAAAAAATCCAGTTACTGCCGAAGAAACATTGAGCTGTGCCTTAGAAGAAGAAAATTTTATATATTATTTTATAATCGTAGTAATATATTACCAAAAAAACAAAATTTTAACACACAAAATCAAAAAAGTCAGATCAACATTTTTAAATTACACTTAGACAACCTACACCTTATTTTCGACAACAACTGAATTTTACATATTATCAAAATTATATGCAAAGAAATACTTTTACCCCCAAACCATCATTTAACGCCTAACTTATTCAGGGATATCTCGCCAGCAAAAGCCTAAACCAATAGATACTTTTCTTCAGAAAACACCATCCTTAGAAGAAACCAACACCCAAGATCTTCGCAACGTAATATAGTTGAAGAAAGAGCTATTTCATCAGTCAGTCGAACCAAGCAGTATCGATAATGATCAAAATGAATTTTTTTCAAACTAATAATGACGAATTCTAATACTGTTATCCTGAATACAGCATACCGATAACACACAATATTTCTAAAATGTCTCAAATCCTGAATTTTCTTGTTTAGAAAATAACCCTTTCGGAAATCAATTTGACTTTAATGAAGAACATTTTCAGAAAAACTAGACTTCAAACAACCAAACCTAATACTGAATAATTACAAAAATTCAGATCTACCAATAGTTTAAATACCCAAAATTTAAGCAAACATTTAATTGAGACAAGTGGCAAACGTTTTATAAAACACAATTTAGCATACAAAATTTATCGAAATTTTATTTTTTCGGAACCTTTTTCAGTAAGAAGAGCCCACGTAACATCCATTCAAAACGATGCACAAATTTTATTTCTTTAATTTTTCACCCAAATTTGAAAAATTGTTCTTTAGATAATCCATTCGTAACCTTGCTTTTATATTATCAAAATAATTTTTCAAACATAAATAATTTCTAATCTATAGAAATAATATTTCCCCCACATACAATCAAACGCTTACTTTTTTTTAACATAAACGGACTTTGGTTATGTAGAAATGCCAGAGGCTTTAAAACAAGTCATTGACTGTTACGCAACTACTGTAATTACAAATAGTCGCGAAAACCCAGTTAAAATCAAAATACTTAATCCTGTATAAACGAGGTAGACAATAATTTCGTAGAGAAAATTGAAACCGATACCGAATTAAACGATTATATGGACAATATACAATTTAACAAATTTCACATTGTAACCAAGAAGAATACAAAACTATTCAAAACTTGTTTTACGAATATCCTGATATATTTTATTATGAAGGCATAACTCTTATATTTACTAATCAAATCCAATATGAAATAAAGAGAAGATGGACAGATCTGATAAACAGAAATAACACATTGTTTGCGATTTTCGTAAAATTAAGGAAAGCTTGATAGATGAAAAATTTCTTTTTCTAAATATATCTGATATTCACGATAAATTAGGAAATCTGAATATTTCAACACATTAGACCTTGCTACCGAATTCTACCAATTAGAGATGGAACAGAGTGATATTCCTAAAACAGCCTTCTCGCGAGCTATTATAAATTTAAACGGATGGCCTTTGGATTAAAGAACTTGCCGTCGAACTTCATAACGAAATCTGTTTAGTATATCTCGATGACATAATTTTCTCTAGGTCACATTAAGAACATATCGAATTTTTGGGATTAGTCGAATTCTACCGTAGATTTATCAAAGATTTCGCAAATATTACAAAACCTCTTACGTTTCTTAACAAAGGAGTCAAAGTTAAACATTCACCAGCCTTAGACATAGACATCATCATTTTCATACGAATTTTGCTTAGAAATCGATTTTGTGAGTTTTCATGTCGCTATATTTGGAAAGAAAAAAACTCGATGTTTTCTACTCTAGAAGTAGCCTTTTATTGCTTTAAATTGCATATGTGCCTGGATCAATGTTCTTAAAGCTATAAAAGGGCTAATGATTTAGTAGAAAACAACGAATTGCTACATATCTATATCTCACAACAGAGAAGGGGAGAGGGAGTTCTAAATATTTTTCGAGGAGTGGGGAGTAAGTTTAGAATTCCTGTCCTAGTTTAAATGCATTTACGTTACTAATTTAACAACTAAATATAATATGAATTTACTAGGAATGCTATTAAATTCTTAAAGCCACGCCTTTGTCTATCTTGATTTTAACTCAATACTTTTAAATGTCATGGTGTTCATAAAATCAAGCTGTAATGAGTTTTTTTACGATTGTTCATCTTGCATTTGTAGTATTTACCAAGAAAATCAATGACTGTCAATTGTAAAATACATTGGGTTGATTTTAAATAAAGTACTAATTAAAACTTTAACCACTGATACGTATTTTATTGTCAATTGACTAGATAAATCTCTGCTTTTTCTTATAGAGTTGATTGAAGTTTTAAGAATATGTGTTACTCTTTTATATCCATTAGCTTCGGTACCTGTCTGCCACTTTTCCTTAAAACTAAAACTGAAATGTATTTATCTTCCGGCATGGCAAATCATTTCTCATTTTAGCTACTGGCAGTGAATACCAAAAAAAAACTTTTATAACAGGTATTTATTGGGAAACATTTTAGATTATGGCAAAAAACACACCTTAAATTAAACTTTTGTTATTATTATAACCTTAAAACGCAGAAAGATACCTAACAAAGTAATAAAGTGTGAACCAAGGGATGAGTTTCTCCCCAACCACCCCGCACCCGGAAAATTACTCTTCGTTTATTAATTGCGTAAACGAGTAACACTAACAAGTCGATTATCACTTATGTCATATCATATTGATTAGGTTTATCGATTAGCATCTTTCGCGGGATTTTGCATTTTTTGGTGTGTTTTTATGCCTAGGACAATAAAATACTATATACTCCTAACCATGACTAAAACAATTTACTGCTTGTGGCCAGAGTTAAAAAACTGGAGCTTGTTTATCTTTTCACAGGTATTTTGAGAGACCCTACCATTGCCGGTATATAGAGGTTAAACTAGGAAACTTTTTAAATGTAAAAGGTTAACAAGTAGCTTAAGTGAAACAAGTTCTGAAATTAGCAACGGGAAGGTATTATGGGGGAATGTAAGTCAGTTTGTTTAAATAATATTACTAATTCATCTATTTAAAAATTAAATTACTTTTGTTCAACCTTTACGTAAAGTTTTTCAAGGGTCCTGTAGTTTAGTGTATGTTTATTACTGTTTAAAAGTTCGTTTACTCTTCACTGATTTTGTTGCTAAATCAATTTTTTTGCAAAGTTTAAGAGTTTATATTCAATGTCTTTGAAAATCGCAAAACTTAGTAACAATCACCTTGAGCTAATTTCAGTGTTAACAAAAATTTATTTATTTACAATACAACTTATGATTACAAGTTCCACAAAACAATTAAAGAAGACATTTTTTTTAAACTTTCGTTTACTTACGTAAACGTTTCTCTTTTTATTAACGTTTTAAATTATAACTTTCCTTCAGGAGTTTATCAAATAACTCTTTTGATTTTCGGACTAATCACTACGTCCGGTAGCTGTTTATATTTTTGGCAAAATTTTCCAAGACCAAAAATACACTTTTTGAGTAAAAAAGTTGAAATTATTATCAAAAGAATTCTACATTCGGAAAAAAACAACAGTTAACATACGTGATTAAAATTTTTTTTAGTTTAGCAACAATTAAAATTTTGTTAAACAAATTTATCAACAATAAAAATAAATCTCTTATTCCATCACAGCATTCCACTCGCCTCAAAAATATTAGTCGCGAAATTTCTAATGTATGGTACTTCCAAAATACCGCTATAACATGCACATTATCATGCAATAAATCAATAATACGTAAATTAAAATATTCAATTGTTTATAATAAAGAAACGGTTGTTCTAATGCACTTACTTCAGACAAGTCTCTACTATTAACAGCTCGTAAGTTTCGGTAGCTGTACGGGCCAAAAGTCTGAAGGGATTATTTTAAAGCCACACCTTAAATACCATCCTAACCTATACATACCCTAATTCGGAAAAACACTCAGTACATGCACTTTATTATTACAAGTTTTATCTGGTAAATATTTCTAGGAATCATCCAATCAAGGAGACACAGTCTCGGTATGTCACAAATAAAAACTCGACTCAATTAAGGTTGAACTACGAACCTCCAAAATTGTTATTAACAAGTACAAATTGACATATAGTTTGAAGCAAAGTATTCTTTACGTTAAATGTTTGGTTAAAGATTGGAAAACAAAATTAAAGTTTATTGACAGTTTAAAATTAGCAAAACTTATTTATGAGAAGCAATATATTGTTAAGCGAATCAATAAATAAAATTGTAGCGAACTAGAAGAGACTTTATCAGATAACACTAATATGGCATACATGGGGTTGTGAGCAGTTAAGTCATTTAAAATTTATCAAAATTATTACGCAAGTCAGTTACAAATATACTTAATTGTTCAAATAAGATATTAAATGTTTTCAAATTTTCAATAAAAATTACTAACTTTAATAATTATGAGTTAATTTAACACTGCTAAGAATTAAAAGCTCAGAAATTTTCAAACACTTCAAGGCAGTTAAAAGCACTACCGGGTTATTTTAAAAAATAATAAATACTTGTAAGATTTCGAATAAACAGAGGTTAAGCACAAAAAGTAAACTAATAGCTTCGAATGGGGTTGCAAAGTTTCAGACTCAAGGCTTTTGTGATCTTCTTTGCGAGAATTTTAAGTACCACATAATCTTCTGATCTTCGGACTACTCCAGCAAGCTGTACACATACATGGTTATTATAACGTTTGACTCTTTGGCTTGACACAAGCGAAAATGTTATTTTAGAGCTAAGTGCTATGCAACATTTCAGAAAGAAGCCTTGGCGTACATCCCCCGTTGAAGAAAGAATTCCTTATCGATGGCTTCGGTAGTATACGCGTTAACTTTACGACTGACTTGAATTTTAGTCAAAAACGCGTTGGTTTTGTTAGCTTTCTACGGTCTCCGCACAAGATGCACGTTTGGACCAATCAGAGTAAAGTCGCACCCTTGGCATTCTGGAAATGTTGGTGATTAATAATCTCAAACGGGCATAATTTATTGTAATAATTTATTGTAATTTATTGTAATCGGTGTCTAATTTATTGTAAATAATCACTTCGATGTTTTTTCTATTTCGGAATCAATAATAGTTCCTGACACTAGCAAGGCTGTCACTGGGTGCAGGCTTGGGGCAGGGGCGCTAGGGAAGGTGGGCTGTTAATTTATATAAAGACAAAATTAAAATATACAATAATAACCACCAGATTTTGCTGAAGTTACCTTGGAGCAAATGTGAGTGGAAATTAAAACCAAATCAGGTAAAATAGCTGTGGGAGCTGTTTATAGGCCACCTTTACAGTCACATCACGCTCTTTGTGAAAAGGAGACTATGGTAGATATTTATTTTCCAAAAACATGCATTCTATTGTAATTTTGGGAAACCTGAATATAGATATGATGGATGTTAATGCAAGTGGTGTGTACCTTAACGATTGTTGAATGATCTCACTTTGAGGCAAATCATTCAAGCTCCAACAAGAGTTGCAAATAACTTTCATACCTTAGTGGATTTAATAATCACTAATATAGTCCTTATTTCAGACAGTGATGTAATAAACTCTGATATATAAAACGTTTGGACCAATCAGAGCAAAGTTGCACCCTTGGCAATCTGGAAATGTTGGTGATTAATAATCTCAAACGGGTAGAAGCAGCAGTGATTTTGTGGAGCTCCGCGAAATTGATTTTTTATTTTTCTTAAGTTAATTTGATATTTTAGGGACCTTTTCTCTACCTATTCTACCTACGAAAATCTATGCCTGTGATTTTTACTGATTTTTTTCCATAAACTTGAATTTCAAAATTCTGTTAAAAATCAACAGGCTTATTTAGTCCGAGGATTTTTGCATTATTCAATAGTACTCCATGTATAGTTCCAGCAGAACAGGTACAAAGTATTTTGTCACTCGACTTGTGGCTCCCAGGTGTTCTCGTCAATCACTTTATTCACTTGGGTGCCAGAACTTCGTATGTTAGCAAATATGGAAGCAATCCTTTGAATGGTGCCTCTCTTGCTTTCAGGCAAAAGCATGTGAGTCTAACTAACAAGCGAAATCAGACAGCAGCGAATGTTTTTTATCAGGGACAAGATTACGAAGGTTCTGAAATGTAAGTAAAAACCAGATGGAAATTTCAACTGAACACTCTTTTTTAGGTATAGATCTGTACAAAACCAAGTAAGAAATATTTTAGTAGATCATTCAAATGTACGTTCAATATCAAATAAATGTAATGATGTGTCTATATTTATTGTAAATAATCACTTCGATGATTTTGCTATTTCGGAATCAATAATGTTCCCTGACACTAGCGTGGCTGTCCCTGGGTGCAGGCTTTTCGGCAGGGGTAAGGATGCTAGGGGAGGTGGGCTGTTAATTTATATAAAGACAAGTTTAAAATGTACAATAATAACTCCACCAGATTACTTTGGAGCAAATGTGTGGGGAAATTAAAACTAAATCTGGTAAAATAGCTGTGGGGGCTGTTTATAGGCCACCTTTACAGTCACACCAGTCTCTTTGTGAAAAGGAGACTATGGGAAGATATTTATTTTCCAAAAACATGCATACTATTGTAATTTTGGGGGACCTGAATATAGATATGATGGATGTTAATGCAAGTGGTGTGTACCTTAACGATTGTTGAATGATCCCACTTTGAGGCAAATCATTCAAGCTCCAACAAGAGTTGCAACTAACTCTCATACCTTAATTGATTTAGTCCTTATTTCAGAGAGTGATGTAATAAACTCTGATATATAAAACGTTTGGACCAATCAGAGCAAAGTTGCATCCTTGGCATTCTGGAAATGTTGGTGAATAATAATTTCAAACGGGTAGAAGCAGCAGTGATTTTGTGAAACTCCGCGAAATTGATTTTTTATTTTTCTTAAGTTAATTTGATGTTTTAGGGACCTTTTCCCGTATTCTACGTATGAAAATCTATGCCTGTGATCTTTACTGGATTTTATCCATAAACTTGAATTTCTAAATTCTGTTAAAAACCAACAGGCTTATTTAGTCCGGGAATTTTTGCATTATTCAATAGTACTCCACGTATAGTTCCAGCAGAACAGGTACAAAGTATTTTGTCACCCGACTTGTGGCTCCTAGGTGTTCTCGTCAATCACTTTATTCACTTGGGTGCCAGAACTTCGGATGGTAGCAAATATGGAAGCAATCCTTTGAATGGTGACTCTCTTGCTTTTAGGCAAGAGCATGTGAGTCTAACTAACAAGCGAAATTAGACAGTAGCGAATGTTTTTTATCAGGGACAAGATTACGAAGGTCCTGAAATGCAAGTAAAAACCAGATGGAAATTTCAACTGAAGACTCTTTTTTAGGTGTAGATCTGTAGAACACCAAGTAAGAAATATTTTAGTAGATCATTTAAATGTACGTTCAATATCAAATAAATTTAATGATGTGTCTATATTTATTGTAAATAATCACTTTGATGTTTTTGCTATTTCGGAATCAATAATGTTCCCTGACACTAGCATGGCTGTCTCTGGGTGCAGGCTTTTTCGCAGGGGGTACGGACGCTAGAGGAGGTGGGCTGTTAATTTATATAAAGACAAGTTTAAAATGTACAATAATAACTCCACCAGATTACCTTGGAGCAAATATGTGGGGAAACCAAAACTAAATCTGGTAAAATAGCTGTGGGGGCTATTTATAGGCCACCTTTACAGTCACACCAGGCTCTTTGTGAAAAGGAGACTATGGTAAGAAATTTATTTTCCAAAAACATGCATACTATTGTAATTTTGGGGACCTGAATATAAATATGATGGATGTTAATGCAAGTGGTGTGTACCTTAACGATTGTTGAATGATCTCACTTTGAAGAAAATCATTCAAGCTCCAACAAGAATTGCAAATAACTCTCATACCTTAATTGATTTAATAATCACTAATATAGACCTTATTTCAGAGAGTGATGTAATAAACTCTGATATATCTGATCATGAGGTTGTTCTAGCCAAACTAGAAATTAGGAACAACACCCCTAAACCAAAGGAAACCATGATAAGGGATTTCAAAATTTTCAACTATAATGCGTTTCTGCAAGACGCTACTTAAATTGAGTGGAATCAGTTGTAACAATTCAGACACCTTAATGAAAAGGTAAGTTTTTTTAATAAAAATTTACTCCGGTTGTTTGATGTTCATGCTCCTCAAAGTTGATATGTTATAGAAATGAATTTCATGAACCATGGTTGACAGATGTCCTGGAGATTATAAGCAGGAGAAAAAAGCTGCCTGGAATCGTTTTAAGAAAACAAATTGCTACATACACCAACAATACTTTTGTAAACTAAGAAAGTACTACAACATAGCCTTAGAACAAGGAAAAAAACTTCTTTTGCTACTCTAATCAATAATAATGGGCAGAACCAGAAAAAAATCTGGGAAAATTAAAAAAATGCGGTGTTGTCGGTCAGACCCTCGAAAGTGACATACCGGAAAACTTTTATGAGGCTAATGCTTTTAGTCAACCTTTTGCTAATGGCCCATTACCCATTAATCCAAATTCAATAGAACCTGATCTATCAGCACTGCAGGCAGTGGAGCACACCTTTCACTAGTCACCAATTTCAACGCAGGTGTTTGAGAAAAAGATAGGTAGGTTGAAACTAACTACCACAATGGTTAACGAAATATCTGGCCGCATGCTTCAATTGTTAACTGCTTTTTGACTGGAACTTTTATGTGTCATTTGGGGTGGGTAAACTTCCCGAGATACGGAAAACGTCGATTAGTCGGCCAATACCAAAAAAAATAAATCTTAATTATTTTAACCATTTTAGAAACATTAGCTTGCAATATGTTCCTTTAAAATTGGCCGAAGGTGCACTGTCTGGCCAGCTTGTACAATTTCTGAGTGATAACAACATATTACCTGTGGAGCAGTCTTATTTCAGACAAAATCATAGTACCACCAGTACAGTTTTGGTTCAAATAAAATCGTCCCAGGATGTTGGTAATGTGACTGCTCTAGCTTTGCTAGACATGCCTAAAGCATTTGACAGTGTGAACTTTTCTATACTAATTGAAAAACTAAAAAAATATAATTTCAGTAACCAAATGATAAAGTGGTTTTCCAATTATTTGCATGGAAGAAAACACTTCACTAAACTCGACAATAGAACAATGTCAGTTGCTGTAGAACTCACTGCAGGAACTCCTCAGGGGTCCATACTGGGCCCTACTTTATATAACAGCTGATCTGAAGACAGTATCTAGGTTTTTTACCATGCATCTCTATACTGATGATATCCAGCTCCTTATCCCTATATCCACAGAGGACTGTAACATAAGTGTTGGACAGTTAAATCAAGATCTCGAGAGCGTAGTAAGCTTAAGATAATCCAATTAAGAGTGAACTAATTATAATTGGTTCTCATTATCGAACTGAATAAGTAAGGCAACTCAATCCTATCTTTCGACTGGGCCACGTAGAACTAAATGTTGATAACTAGGTAAAAAATTCAGGCATTCTGTTTGACTCAAACTTAAAATTTACTAACATTTATATCAATTTCACAAGATTCTACCTACTAAGGCTATAACAATGCTGACTGGAGCGCTAGTGTTGTCAATGTTAAATTATGGTGGCTGTTTGTATGGTCCATGTCTGCCTGTGGAAGACAAAAGGAGGATTCAGGACATGCAAAATCAATATGTGCGGTTTGCATGTGGGGTCCCCGTAAGAGAGCCTATTACACCTTACATTCGTTCTTTGCAAATGTTAAAATGCTTGAGCGATGGATTTTCCCTTACACTAACGTAGTTAAGACGGTAATTGACCTTGGCACACCAAAATATCTCTTGGTGATTAGATCTCCTTTAGAAGAGAGCACCACAATAGGGACCTAAGAAATAACAACATTTCTATAACACGACACAGTACTAGTGTTTACGAGGAATCCTTTTCTTATCTATCCTCATACAAATAAAAATTATCTGCCTGACTTTTCTGTTCAAATAGCTATGCTTTCTCTAAAAAAAAATGTTAAAGTCGCGTATTCTGAATAGCGAAATCATCCTTGATTATAAGAAATTTTAATGCGGTTGTGTAAATGTGATAATAATGTAAAAACAGTCCTGTGCTATTTGTAACTGACTTATCGAATTCTTTTTTTATTAGATTGTTATATTTTTTTTGTTTTATATGGAAAAGCTATTTGATGTTTTAAAAGATATCTTAACATAATTTCATTTTATAATCAAAGTAGGGTAGAGTTATGTTTACACCATGTAAATGAATATCAGTGTTCTGTACTCCATCCTTTTGCTATTTTGTTGCAATAAATGGTTTATTAGTATTATTACTATTATACTTTACGTGGGCATCGTCGCCGTGGCCTTAAAAGAGTTATTGTGCTCCGTACGGATGATTTTAGGTGTAAAATGAAAATTAATCAAAATCATCTTTTCCGTTCAAACTTTGAAAAAATGTTGTGTTAAAAGCTTTGACTGTTCTTTAAAATCTTTATTTATTCAAATATTAAATAGTTATTTCAGCGTCAAGTGAATTCACAAATTTCGGCTGGTTCGACCTACTATGATTTTAGCTATGAATTATTTTTAGAAGTTATTTTATTTTTTTGCTTTTCAACTTTTCATAGTGCTTTTTACATTAAAGAGATACGATAATTTTAATTATAATATAATCATAACAATAGAAACCCAAAGAAATAATCTGTCCAGATCTCGAATTTGAGATATTAATAATTACAGTTTTTATCTTGTCGGCATTTTACGGGGCCTATATTTCACGTTTTCCAAATAGCATTATGTAAACAATCACGCCGAGGTTATCCTTCAATCACAACACTCAGTGCATTTGCTATAGGCGTAATATAGGTTGCAATCTATGACTAGAACCCAAATCGGGTTAGGTTCTCTTGAATAAAGCCAACTCATCAAAACGTAGGAATTCACTTTTGCCGTCGATTTGGATCATAATTGTTGTCACCAATTTTCGACAGAATGTATTGGATGCGTACGATTGGACCGACATAGATGTGGTCAATATGTTCATCAATGATTAATGATATATGTTACCGCGGATTAGGAATTTATTATTATGTAAACGTGAGCAGATATATCTTGTAAATATCGTAATATTTAATGTAAAATATTGTAATCGTAAAATAATCACTCTTAATCCCGTCGGTTTGGGTGTCTGTTTGTTTGCCTATCGGTCAGTCTGTTCGTGTTATATATATATATATATATATATATATATATATATATATATATATATATATATATATATATATATATATATATATATATATATATATATATATATATATATATATATATATATATATATATATATATATATATATATATATATATATATATATATATATATATATATATATATATATATATATATTCACACCAAAGTTAAAGAAAACTCTACCTAATTTTTTGCTTGGGCTTCATATTTCCATGTTACTCTCAAAAAACATATGCGTCAGGGTTCACGGTATCGTACTGTAGTTGGCACTCTAGTCGTTGTGTGTAAATGATATACAACTCTGTATAGGTTCTAAGGGTTTGAAAAGCCCCACTAAATACGACGACTTTAGCCGTACCGGCGACATGGCAGCGTCGCAGGAAATTTGGATTATAGTTTTAATAATGGAAGGTTAGACATTTGTGTATAACGGTGATGAATTCGAAGTGGGAATTCGTAGCCCGGGCTTCAAAAAAACGCGCCAAAGTGAATTTAGTGAATATTAGTGACATAGAGAAGATAAAAAATTGTGGCTGGAATATTTTTATATTAATGAAACGTTCAAAGCGGATTTTAGAACTTGCTTTAGGCACTTGTATGAACGTTAAAAAATGTACAGGGAAATGGTTTTGGTTAATTGTTAAGCGGTAGGGAAAATAATACTAGCATATCTTGCGCTAAAGACAAAATAAATCCTACAAGATCCTAATTTTGATCTTTGACACATTCTTATTAGGTTAATATCATTATCTTTTTAATTAAATTAACATTCAACTATTTTCTACGGATTAATATTTAGAAATTTGTTCATAAAAATTTATAAAACACAATAGATATTAGAAAATTTATTTAATTAGAAAAATATTAAAAAGTGTATTGCACGGCAATATGTTAAAAGCATATACCCTATAAATTTCATGCCACATAAAAACAATGTAAACCAATCAAAAACCAGAACATAACTCAACAAAAATGCATGGAAACAAAAACGACTTTTAAAACGTTAAGTATAACTTTAAAAAAATAATTCTAGTTTTTTTCTTCAGTGTCAATCCTGTGTCTATATAGTCTGAAAAGTCTCCACAAAAGATCGTAATGCATTTTTTAAATTTTAAAACAAAACCTTCATTAGAATGACGCCATAAATGCCCCACTGATTGGGAACTTCAAATCTTTTTGAACAGTTGGTTCCAATTACCCCCCTAATCCCATTGTTATAAATAGTAGTTGAAAGCAGTTAGTTTTAATGTGTTAGTAACTATATAGACTTAAATAATGTTGCACTATTAAAACTTTAAATTTTTTATAGCTTCCCTGTGAGTGGTAAGGTGTCACAACAAAAAATAATAAACATTTTTTTGTATTTTATAATCATGTTGTAAGATAGTACTTGACAGCAGTTAGTACTTTAAATATGTAAATAACTACACATTTTTTTAATAAAGTTTTATATCCAAAGAATTATTTTTATTTTCTTTTGTTAGTAAAAATTACGACCCTTAAATGTGTAATAATTTTTTAACAGATAAACTATAAGGGGGAACTGCACGTAGTAATATGGATCATTTGCAAGCCTTTCGCCGCTACAATATTATGTTAAAACTATAAGAGATATGTATTAGCTTCAATGTGATTTTAATAGGGAAATATGTATAGTTGGGCGCTAAAGACGAATTTTTATGAAAAAATCAAATCTAGAGTTATAAAATAAAAGTAGATTTGTCCATTTTCGACCATTTTTTGACCACTTTTTGACGCACATGCCTCGCATATAATTTTTTTCCCACAAAATGGCTCTTTACCGCCTTACATTGATCCTTTGTCTATGTCACTGCAAAATTTGAAATGATAAATCGTACTCATGTTTTTGTATTTCTGCAGCTCGTGAACCCCTTTGAACCCATTTTTAACCGAAATGTAATTTAAACTACCTGTACATAACACATTTTTTTGAGGTCGGACGTGCAGGAAGTTTTTTTTAATGCGTAGGTACCTTTGAATCTTACTTTCAACTCGACTAGACCTTGTCGATGGTTTTTCACTTTTTGCGTGCAGTTCTCCCTTAAACATTTATTTTCAGACCAAGGATTTTTACATATGGAGGTAACCACAATCTATAAAACTTTATATTTTTCATTACTTGATGATTAGTTCAAACGCCACATAAGATCAAATCAAAATATAACAAATGGTAAAGTACCACAACAAAAACATTTTCTTGCATTAATAATCTGATTGATAATCACAATACAATACTTTGAAATATAATACTTAAAATTGTAGTAAATATAATAAAACCATTTTTTCTATTAACGCATAGAAAATATTAGTCTATACTAAAATGCTTGTATTGCTTGAGCATATTGGCAACGCAGCTGGGCTTCGTATAATTCAACAAGTATATACATTTTTACACAGCGGGCTTCTTATTTTCTAAAAACGGATAGGATTCATAAAACCTGGAAAATATAACGATTTCTGTATATCAAGAAAAAGTTACCCCTCTGCCTTTGCTTGCAATAACTGTAAGATTTAAACTGTTTTTCAATAAAATACACTTTGTCAAAATAATATTTAGGCCGGGATTCGGGTAGTGTGTGGGACATACCGGGCTTCATATTAGACATGAGATGTATATATATATATATATATATATATATATATATATATATATATATATATATATATATAAACGAAATAACTCACGGTAAGGATTACTCCTTCACCATTTTATCGAGAATCGACCAAAGACCAAGAACCGCACAGAAATTGAAATTTCTGTCTCTCGTATATATATATATATATATATATATATATATATATATATATATATATATATATATATATAAGTTTTTGTAAGAATCCAAGATGGCGAGCAAAATGGGGGTCTAATTAAATTTTTGTAACAAATAACTTATTTAATTCATTTTAAATTATTCACAAAAAACAAGTGTGATATAAAGAAAAACTGGTAAAATTCTAACAAGAAATCGTTATGGTGAAACAAAGTGGCGTGTTTAAAATAAAAGTAAAAAAAACTACTTATACAGTTGATTTGAGATGTTGAAAAAAGAATCAAAAGATACATGTTGAAAAAAAAATCAAAAATAATACAAAAGAAAAATAAATTAAAGTTTATAAAAGCATAAAAGAAACCAAATTTAAGAATTTATATAATTTGTATTATAAAAAATACCAACAAATTCCACTTTAAAAAAACACATATAAAATGTAACAAAATAAAAATAATTCAAATCACACAAAGCATCTGGTAACTTTAGTATAAACTGCGAAGACATACATAACATTTAAATTTTGCAGAATATAACCACTAACTGAATATACCTATTTAGAGCTCATTTTGTCATTTAACTATTTTTTTATTTTTTCTTTAATTTCAATTTAAAATGTTTTAAAAACTAAAACTAATACGAAATAAAATTACTGTCAGCATCCTGAAAGCAAAAGTAAATCGAGCTTTTGTGAAATATTTCGCTTTGTGATTGCTACAAATATTTGAAGTATTTTTATTTCATTAATTCTAATTGAGGTAAACGTAAGATTTAGCTCGTGTACAAGATCTTTTAAGCAAAAAAATCGGAATGGTCGAGTTCATTCACATGGTAGAGATCTCCGCGCTTTTTAGAAGTTTTTATTAATCGCGCGTAGTGTGAGGGCACATAGTTAGGTTCTGACCTAAGCGCTCGTCTAATTTCTTTTTTAATTGTAGAGTGAGTGAACACTGTCACCCTCGCTTTGAATGTGGCCAGTTATAAGGTATTTATGTGTGAACGATTTGACGTTCTTGAATTACATTATAGAATAAATATACATAGATATCATAAATTTATTTTGTTGTTGCTCTCAACAGAGTAAAACACAAAATCGAGATATTACTCAGTACTACACAAGTAACATTCAGTGCATCCAGTTTTCAACTCTGTAATGAAAAAGTTAAAATTATTCAGTCTCGATTTGTAAAAATGTTGACAGATCCCCGCGAGGGGTTGAAAGAACAGCTTGAAGGTCATATACGCCTACGACATAATTGGTTCCGACCTTATCTTTATTTCTTACCGTCTTCTAGTGTGAATTGAATTTTTCACTTAAGCAATCTTTTTCGTTACCTTCAGCATTCTGAAAGGAAACGCGGAGATCGCATTTATCTTTTTGAGGGATAAAGAATCCTATATTGTATTCCTCATTAAAAATCTTGGTGTAAACATGACTAAATTACAACATGTAAGGTTGGCCTCGCGGCGATCCTTCGGATAATCTCTATAGATTTGTGATAGAGCTCTGAGATAGTGTGATTTAATTCTTGGAATTAAAACGATATTAGAACAAACGCTATGCTTTATCTCTTGACTAAGCCTGTAGTGGTTTTGATGTTTCCCTCTCATTTTGGGTTATAAGAAACCCTTACCATCTTTCTTTTATATAACAGTTCGTATCGGACGACCATTTATGTTAGGAGTTGCTCACATATATTGAAATAAAATGCATTATTATGTTTACGATGTTGGTTTGTAGTTGAATATCGATATTTAGGTTTAATTGTTTCCGTATGACTAGCAATAAATTGCCATGGTATACTAAGATCTGCTAAGGCCAACTAGATTTGGAATCGCTTGTTTATTCTCTTCCGTGATTTTTCTTGAACAGCCTAATTTACAGTTTTCCCCACATGGAGATCTCTGTTGTTTCGGCCTGATTTCCTTCTTAGTTTTAGATGCGGATTCATAGACCAGTCCTGAATTTCGTTTGATTTCTAATTGTATAATACCCCAAGTTTCTAAATTAGCTTTCCTTTTTCTTGTTTTTTTTTTCTTAATACTTGTTTGGTCATCAGAACTGGTCTCGAACATCTTTGATTGTACTATATCACCATTTTGAGATGCATGAGGATCCCCTGTTTGTTTTATATAACATTTTTCAGATTCATCGGGTTTAAAATTAGGATCTACATTAGAATCGTCGGCATCACTTTCTTCACTGTGGATGGGGGATATACGATATTGCCGAGGTAGGGCTCTTCTGATGCGAAGTTTTAAAGCAGTGATAAAAATGGGCACCATCACTATTTATATAAGCACGGCAATGACTAATTAAGTTTGCTTAACTATGGTGTACACTTTGAAATATAAGCAAATATATCGGTAGCAGATTCAGGTGTCCCAAATTGAAATAAGAAGGTAGAAATAAAATATTTTTTGTTCATGTTTATTTTAAAATTTTACAGTATCAAAAATACAACTATAGCGGCAGGCGGCAGATAGGTTCACTTGCATGTTGCCAAATTATAGTAAAATAGTGTGTTTACATTTTTTTTTCTTTGAAATGTTTACCTTTTGACTTCTAGTTATTTAAGACTTTGTGATCATACGGGCCTGTAATTTCATGTATTAAACTGTTTTCCTTTTACCTAGTATAATGAGCAAATAAGGAAATATAAGTGCAAATATTATTGCGTTTCTTAAAAATAAATTTAGAGGGTATTAAAAAACTAGAAAGAGCTCGGAGTCTACAAACAATGCGTGTAAATTCATACTCCTCGAAACCCGAGGTTCTGCATTATTGAAAGGGAACTTTCCGAGGCTCTTGTCCAAATCATGAAATATTCAGGTTTAATTCACTCGAAATGAAAAACTGTGTATTTCGCGGTGAGCAATTTAACAAGAAATAAAACGTTGTGTGGTGTATCCCACGAGTTTTACTTTGTTACTAGGTTATAACTATTAACTTGAATGTTATACATGTATAGACATTTGAAATATATTACACAATATTACGCATATATTTAAAAAAAAACATAAATATTTGTCTGTTTATAATTCCAGTTTTTATAAATTATCACAGCAGTTTCATTTTATATTTAAAATTTCAGTTATCTCTCTAAAATCTTGTAAGGCTTTTGTGAAAAAATTAGATACTCACAAGTAAAAACACATTTTCTCTCGCTACTACTCTCAATACATTATCTTTAACTCTTTTGACCTGTAAAAGTAATTATATGAACTCGGTTTCTCATTGATACCTCACGAATATAGACTTAAATAATGTTTCTAAATAAAATGTGAACTGATTCTACAACAGCACTTCCAGTCCAGCGATATATATATATATATATATATATATATATATATATATATATATATATATATATATATATATATATATATATATATATATATATATATATATATATATATATATATATATATATATATATGTATATATATATATATATATATATATATATACATATATTATATTATAAATATATATATATATATATATATATATATATATATATATATTTATATATATATATATATATATATATATATACATATATATATATATATATATATATATATATATATATATATATATATATATATATATATATATATATATATATATATATATATATATATATATATATATATATATATATATATATATATATATATATATATATATATATATATATATATATATATATATATATATATATATATATATATTATATATATATATATATATATATATATATATATATATATATATATATATATAAAAAAATTCAAAAAAGTTTTATTAACAAAACAAACACAGCATAATTTTTATAAAACAAGTAACAAAAAATATCTTGTCTATTTCGCTAATAAGGACTACATCTCGATTATAGAAACCGTTACCAACTTGCACATGGATTAACCATGTGCAAGTGCGATGCAGCCCTTGAACTATAAACTATAAACTTATCTAGCCCAAAATCAACATAAAAATTAAACAAAAAAAAATTTAAAGTAAGATCTAAGGAATGCGCATACTAGGGGACAGAAGCGGCGGTGACGGGGAGAGCGGCAACCGGAAAGCGGAGATCGGGTGCCCAAGCCAAATCAACAACGGCACATAAGGCCCGGAACGGCAAACAACAAACTACATATTGAACAGAAAGAAAAAAAAAAAAAAAAAGAAAATCGACAGGTGTAGGTAAAAACAATGACTGAAAACGATATATGTAAAAGTATTAGATTGTAGCTTGTTGATTTCGTAATAACAGTGTTTTTGTAAATGTTTTAAATGTTTTAAGTGGATATGATTTAACTTCATTACTTAACGTATTCCACAGACTTACACCTACATAAGAGAATGACTTTTGGAAGTTAGTAGTTCTGTGAGGAGGTATTTTAAATAATTGGCTACGGGTGTCATGTTGGTGCACCAAAGGAACGAATAGTTTTTTCAAATAAACCGGATGACCCGTTTTTATAACTCTGTAGATGAAGGAGTACATATGGTGTTTTCTTCGATTTTTCATGTTCAGTAAATTATGGTTGTTTAAGTGTGGGCTTATATGCTCTCTGTAATGAATATCATAAGCAAATCTCATACAAGAATTTTGAACTTTTTGAATTCTATGCTGAATGCTTACACTTAAAGAGTCCCCATAAACAGTATCGCAGTAATCAAAAAGTGATAATATTAAGCTATCGCAAAGAAAATATTTTGTTTTTTGGGGCATGGATCTAGCTATTTTGTATAACTGCTTTAAACTGAAAGATGCCTTGATTTTATTTTGAATATGGGGTAGGAATGACAATGAGCAATCAAAAACAACACCTAAGTTTTTGGCTTCTTTCACGTTAGGTATTAAATTGCCGTCTATCTCCGCTTGAATGGTATTAATTTCTCTACCCGAGTTAAAGACTATAATTTGTGATTTAGATGTATTTAGTTTTAGGTTGTGTTCGTGTACAAATTTGTGAATGTTCATTAGGTCATACTTTAAACGTTCTTCCGACAGAGATAGAGTATCTTTTGCAAAAGATAGGAACAGCTGAGAGTCATCTGCGTACTGACGTAGTGTAGAGTAACTCGTGCAGCTATTCATGTCCGCGACATGTATTGAAAACAGAAGAGGAGAAAGTATTGAGCCTTGCGGTACACCCTGTCTGATGGGGATGAAGCGTGATTTTTCGGCTGAAGAATTATTATTGATTGAAACACAAGAATATCTGTCATTTAGGTAACTTTTAAAGAAACGCACTGCTGATTCTGAAAACCCGAAATAATTTAGCTTAGAAAGTAGCATGTCGTGATCTACCGTGTCGAATGCTTTGCTGAAATCCAGCAATGCCAGGCAGGTGGATTCTTTTTGGTCCTCATGTTCTCGAATACTATTAGTGATGTTTACTAAACAAGTAGTGGTACTAAAGTGTTTCCTAAAACCCGACTGACAATCCGGAATAACATTGAACTTATTTACGAAGTTGGTAACTTCATTGAAAATATGTTTTTCTAATATTTTTGACACAGTGGGTATTATGCTTATAGGACTAAGATCTTTTAATTCTTTCGGATTAGATATTTTTGCTAAAGGCTTCACGATTGCCTGTTTCCAGATCGTAGGATACACGTTGTTTAGGATACAAGTATTTATAATATGAATTAAAGGTTCCATGCAAAAAGGTAAGCAAACCTGCAAGTCTCTTAATGAAACTCCGTCTTCTCCAACAGCATTAGATTTAATTTTAGCAATAATTTTATGTATTTGGTTAATATCGATAAGATTAAAATATAATTCAGTTTGATAGTTAAAATCTAAAAATTTATGAGAGTTATAGTATTGAATTTTCTCAGAAAGAGCGGTACTAGTGGCAGTACTGGAATGAAAATAATTGTTTATTTGTTCAGCATTTTTTAGGTTGTCTGGTATATTTGTAATTTTGCCTCTTTCAGTCAGATTAAGTTTTTTGGCATTATTCCAAAAATCACGGCCTGTAGTCTGAGATGAGATATTTGGTTAAAATAAGTTATTTTTTCCCTTATTATAGCATGTTTGGTAAAATTTCTAAGATCTCTGTAGTATTGAAGCGATGCAGGTGTTTTATTTTTAACATATTTTCGATGTGCCTTATCTCTTTCTTTCATAAGCAATTTTATGTTATTTGTGATCCAGGGTGTAAAGGGCTTGTTGTTAACTTTTCTTTTGCAAAATGGGGCGTGTTTATTTAATAGACATATAATATAATGGTTAAATGTTTCAACTTTGTTATCAATGCTATCGAGGTGATATATACTTTGCCAGTTTATTTGTAATGCATCGTGCATAAAATTGTCTAAATTAATATTTTTATAATCACGGGCATTTATATATTCTATGCTATTTTCGCTGTTTCCAACATCAAATACGCCGAAAATAAGTTTATGATCAGTAATGGATTCAGGAAGGTGAATCGAATGCGATTTTTTGACTGGCAGAAAAGTATTAGTGAATATAACGTCAATAAGGCTTGAGCTGTTTGTTAAAGGATTAACCCTTGTGGGTTCGGAGATAATCTGATGAAGATTGAAGGCTTCTAGTAAATTCTTAAGTCGTTTAGTGTTGGAGGTATCCTGGAGAAAGTCTACATTAATATCGCCCATAAAAAAAACATAGTCATAGAACGGGACAATAGCGGTAAACAGATCCTCCATGATGTCAAAGAAAGTTGCAATATCAGAGGAAGGAGGTCTGTACATATTTACAACACAAATGTTTTTGTTATTTAACTTAAGTTTGCAAATCATATATTCAAATTCTTGGGAAGGAACTATTATAACAACAGGGGAAAATTTTATACATTTTTTAATATACATAATAAGACCACCTCCACGTCCTTCGCGGTCTTTCCTAAGGAGATGATAACCCGGTATTTGGAAAGATACATTATTGTGGTTCTGCGTAAGCCATGTTTCCGACAGTCCTAAGATGTCGAAGTTATAATCATGGGCGTAGTTTATAAACTCATCTGAATCCTATATTTAGGTGAGCAAATGATAAGCCCCTTCCAACTTCGGCCTGCCTTAAGCATGTTCTATGTATATTCGCTCGTCCCAGATCCTGACCGACCGCCATTAATCAGGTGGCCATAACACCCAAACGTCCGTCAAGCCATCCGCCCGCACCAAAACCGCTGCCCCAGGTCCTCCAGTCACGCAATACCCCAAACTAAACATTTTAAAGAACCAACTGATTATAACACATATGCTCTGCCCGTTACCTCACAGCAAAAATCTATATTGTAGTACATAGTTTCATAAAAAAAAAAAATATATATATATATATATATATATATATATATATATATATATATATATATATATATATATATATATATATATATATATATATATTATATATATATATATATACATATATATATATATATATATATATATATATATATATATTTATATATATATATATATATATATATATATATATATATATATTTATCTATATATATATATATATATATATATATATATATATATAAATATATATATATATATATATATATATATATATATATATACAGGGTGTGTGTCCCACGACGAACTGACGGCTTCTAAGTATGCTTGTTAGTTGGCCATGACGGGGAGGCCTGGCGAGAACAAAACCAATTGGTTACTATAGAAACGTAATATTTGTTGTCGTTTGACAATTACCTACTAAAATATTGTTTATTTATTATAGTAATTATAATAATTATTAAACTAATAATCACGCAGGGGCGATTAAATTACACACACGAGGATTATTTGAATTTGTTTATTATCTATGGGGAATCTTACAGAGTTTTAACAAGAACATGCCAGATATTTGCTGATAGATATCCAGATAAACAGAAACCGTCACCGAAAAGCGTTAAAGAAATCTTGGAAAACTATAAAAATTTTGGAAAGTCAAGGCAAAAATTAATAAGAGGAAGCCCATTGTTGATAATGAAAATGTCGAGATTGCCATTCTGGGATATTTTGCAGCATATTCAATGACATCCCTAAGAAACGAGGCAAGACAATCAGAAATCTCGAGGAACTCATTGCATAGGATTCTGTTAAAATATAACTTCCAACCTTATTTAATATCATTGGTTCAACATCTAAAAGACACTGATTTGCCAAAAAGAGTACAATTTTGCGAGTTTATTTTAACAATGGTACAAGATAACCCTAGATTTTTGGACAATATGATTTGGACCGATGAAACAAAATTTACTAAAAATGGCCTTTTCAATAGACACATTTTTGGAATGATTCGAATCCTTATGCAGTAAGATCGCGGAACTTTCATGAATCCCAGCATATTAATGTACTTTGTGCAGTACGGAGCGATGTAATAATAAAACAGAATTTTTACGAAGAAAATTTGAATTCTCTAAACACAAGGACTTTTTTGATGAAAATAATCCATTTAGGTAATATTACAATAATTTTTTTATCAATTTAGCGTCAATCGAAAATCATATAAATCATTTAGTAAATATTACGTAAATAAATTAAATTAAATTATTTATACAGGTCACACTACACTATTTCATACAAATACTGGTCCACATACCGTAACACATCATATCTAAAAAAATATATCTTGCCAAGTTTTATAGGAAAGTTATCTTTAGTTAGATATTTACAAGCTATTTATACAGGCTACTTTAGAAAGTCATAAAATTCTAAACCTTCTTTTTTTTATTGAGCACTCTTCAGATTAAATTAATTGAATTTTGATGTATTTTGTTTCTTCCTAAATTAATTAATCGATGAATATTATCAAAGCATATCTTTCCGTAAAATTATTTCTATAAATTTTTGTAGGAGAAAGATATCTGAATATTCTTGAAGAATTGGACAACGAATATTTAAGTAATTTACCTTTGGCAGAACAATGTCAAATTTTCTACGATGGCGCCCCACCACATTAAACCGTTGCAGTTACTAACTTTTTACAAGCCACGTTTTACGACAAGTGGATTGCCAACAATGGACCTTTCCTGTGGCCTCCTCGTACCCCCGATCTGACAGTTTTAGGCTATTTATATGGGGGACGATAAAAGGAATCATTTATTTTAGTCCAGTAACAACGAAAGAGGACTGTATGGCAGGGGTAAGGGACGCGTTCGAAAGTTTATCACCAGCTTCAATTGGAACGGCCACCCACGAGGGATTTATTCGAAGATGCGAAAAATGTTTGGAAGTACTAGGTGGATATTTTCAACATTTTTTGAAAAAATAAGTTGTGCTCTTGTGTAGACTAGACTATAATGGGAATAGTTTTTCTTTAATTAATTTTTGTCTGCACGGTGTCAACATTTTTATAGTTTTCCAACATTTGTTTAACGCTGTTCGGCGACGGTCTCTGTTTATCTGGATATCTATCAGCAAATATCTGGCATATTCTTGTTAAAACTCTGTTAGATTCCCCGTAGATAATAAACAAATTCAAATAATCCTCGTGTGTGTAATTTAATCGCCCCGGCATGATTATTATTTTAATAATTGTTATAATTACTATAATAAATAAATAATATTTTAGTAGGTAATTGTCAAATGACAACAAATATTACGTTTCTATAGTAATCAATTTGTTTTGTTCTCGCCAGGCCTCCCCGTCATGGCCAACTAACAAGAAAACTTAGAAGCCGTCTGGTATTATTAGAATAAAAAAATGTTCGTATCGTCAATAACTTAAAAACTACAAATTGTTGGAACAGACACCTTTATACAAAGTCACCCTTATTTTAAGTGTTAAATGAGATAAAATTATAAAAATTGGGGGTTTCCATTTGAAAAAAGTAACTTTTAACGATTTTTTAAAGTATATTTATAATGTCAGTTTTTGATCACCCTATATTTATTTATTATAAAAATATCATCACAGGCCACTAGAGTGTACCCTTTTGGACAAGGAAGCCAACCGCAAATAAATAATAGAGACTTCGATAAGCAGATATTTACAGTTATGTCTAGACCTGCAAACGTCATTTTTTACATAAAATTCAAAATATCTCAAAAACAGTTGAACTTAGGTATAGTATACATGAAATATACCTAGAATGTTTCGAGGAATCCAAAAATTCGATTATATACAGGGTGTTCCATTTAAAATAAGAAAGTTGATGTCTACTTCCGGCATAACCGGAAGCGCCACCATCTTGAAAATATTTTGCGCGAATTGCCCCCATCGACTTTAGTTAGCGGCCAAAATTTCAAATTTTTCTAAAGTCTACTTTCTGAGAAATCGATCGCAGCAGTTTGTCGTGGGACACACACTCTGTATATATATATATATATATATATATATATATATATATATATATATATATATATATATATATATATATATATATATATATATATATATATGTATGTCACGTAGTTACAACATTATTAAACAAGTTATCAGTATTATTAATTTCGTGTTTATAACTCGAAATAGAAACTTTTGATTAAAAAAAACAGCTAAAGAGGCACTAGAAGATAGTTTGCCGTCCAAATCAACAAAAACATATGAAGCACAATATCAGACATTTGTAAGATGGTGCTGTGAGCGAAACGTGGAAAATTTCAAAATTGACATTAATTTATTTCAGCAATTTCCAGGCTGATTTTTTAAATATTTTATTAGGCCGTTAACACTTGATTTCTTTGCAAAGTTTAAAGTAAATTGGATAAATAGTTTTTAGTAATAATTTTTTCAACATTGTTCCGCCATATTAAATTTTGACCAAAGTATTACCAGGTCATCTCCATTGACCCTTAATATTTTACTAAAATTTGAAGTAAATATGTGGATTTTAAGCTATGCCGCGGAATAACAGACAGGCAGACTGATAAACGGACCGACGGAATTGATAAAACATATTTTTTTGACATCTAGAGAGGCTAGAAGGTGAATATATGTAAAACCTGAGAGGGTGATTTGTTCACGGTTACACAAATTTTATTTGTTGTTGGGCCATCTTGAATTAGCAACAGAGTTTTACTAGTTGATTCCTATACCACATTTAGTTATGGCACACGATTTGAAATCAATCCATTAAGTAGTTTCTTTAAGCTGAACTTTTAAATATTTTATAGAGCCGCCATTTTGGATTCGTACCAAAATTTTACCATTCCAACATAATACTTTGATGTTTGTGCAAAATTTAAGATAAATTGGATAAGTAGATTTTTAATAATATTTTTTTAACAGTTGACTAGGACGTCATTTTGTTTACCCATTTTGGATTTTTACTAAAATATTACCAGATCATTTCCATATGACTCTTAATTTTGTATAAAAGTTAAAATAACTTTTAAGTTATGCCGCGACAGACGGACCGTCGGAATTGAAAAAACATATTTTTTGGCGTCCAGGGACGCTGAAACATGAAGGTATTTAAAACCTGAAAGGATGATTTTTTTAAAATTACAAACCTTTTATTTCGCTGCCATTTTGTCCGGCCATCTTGAATTAGTATCACAATTTTACTAATTGACCCATATACCACAAATAGTTATGGTACACAATTTTCAGACTGAATTTTTAAATATTATATTAAGCCGCTATTTTGTTCGGACATCTTGAATTAGTACCACAATTTTACTAGTTGATACCATAATTAGTTATGACACACCAATTTGAAAACAACCCTTTAGGTAGTTTTTCAGGCTGAATTTTTAAATATTTTATTAAGTCGCCATTTGATTCCGCCATCTTGGATTCCAAGCAACATATTACCAGTTGATTTCAACATACTTTATGTTTGTGCAAAATTTGAGATAAATTAGTTAAGTAGTTTTTTAAGAATAATTTTTTTGTAACATCTTACTATACAGTTATTTTGTTTCGCCATATTGGATTATTACGAAAATGGTAGCAGTCCCTTAACTTTTGACCAAAATTTGAAATCAATGGGGTAACTAGTTTTTTAGCTATGCCGCGAACAGACAGGCAGAAGAAAAGGTGAAGATACGTAAAATCTAATAGATCGATTATTTTTCACAACTATAAACATTTTATTTAGAAGCCATTTTGTTCGGCCATCTTGAATTAGTATCACAATTTTACTACTTGAACCCTATATCACAATTATTTATAGTACACAATTTGAAATCAATACATTAAGTAGTTTTTCAGATTAAATTTTTGGAAAATTTTAATAGGCCGTCATTTTGGTCCGCCATCTTGGATTCGTAGCAGTTGATTGCATCATAATACTTGTGCAAAATTTGAAATGACAGACAGACAGACCGATAAACGGACCGACGGAATTGATTTTGGGGGTTGTACCTGAGACGTGTTTATGCATTTTTCTAGCGTCGCCCGAAAAGGCGTAGATCGTTTTGTTCAACATCTGATATGCTTATTAATGACTCCTCTGTAGATGTTCGTAATAATACTGCAATAGAATGACTCGTCAATGATGTTGACTGACGAGAAGATGGACCCCTTTTAAGTATAGAATTTTAATACAGAGTGTTTTCCGCTGCGGCTAAATTCCTACTGCGCACCCTTAGTGATATTGTAATGTCATATTAAAATAATATTACGTATGCTACGTTTGGTAAATAAAATGTTTAGTTTTGAGAAAACACATATGTAAAGACATTAATTTAAAACACATTAATCCATTAATTAAATACTCTATTTTGTGGTACGCACCTCGGATCAGCAATTTGCATGTGGTGCTGTAAATAATATTAGACAGATCGAGTCAAAAATCATGTTTTGTTGTTTGTTCATGCTTGTGAAGGGCAGTAGAGGCATTTTTAGTATACTTATAGCTTTAATCCTGTTTTCTAACCATCGTGTTGTTATTCAGATATATTTTTTTGACTTCTTTTTTGTGGTACTCTACTACTTCTTCCAGAGATTCTGGTCGGTATACTGGAGGGGCCAGTGCAGTGGCGGCACGCGAGTGAAGCGCCGCTTCACCTATATTTTTAAATAAATTTACTTAAAAATACAAATATTTTTAAAATATTAAGCATTTTATAACCTAGATTTCTATTATAAAAATATAGTATGTTTTATATAAATATACATTATTTATTTAATTATCCCATTATTTTCTGTCAAAATTAGTGCCTTATATACTCAAAAAATAATAATTACTTGAAAACGTAGCGCGCTGAACACCTTTTCATAAGAGCGACCCGTTCGGGAATTACAATCAGCAGTAAAAAATTCCGCTTCAGATTTTTGGACCATCCGTAGGTCCGAAATTTAACACAAAAATAACGAGCAAAATCAAACAAAATAGCAGCAGAAAAATCTATGCAGTAATGGTGATAACCATTAAAGACAAATGGCATAGAAATAAAAAAGTAATCTAGTAAATAATAAATGTAGAGAGGTAAGATAACAAATCAAAAATTTAACAAGATAGGTAATTAGGCAAACTAATAACGAAAAACATGTTATAAATAAATAGCAGTAGTACCGCTCACTCTTTATATTAAAGGTATGACTTAAAATGAAACAAATCAGACATGCAATGCCAAAAATAAGTCACAACCGTGAATAGCGAGTAATGTTCGGGAAAATAGTGAAAATAAGTAAAAAGTCAAACAACAGTCTTAGCGACTGATCGAGTCTTACGATTCAGAAAATTCTGCAAGACACTAACCCTATAACTAAAACTATAGACGAGCAAAATAGAAGAGGTAATGTTAAGTGCCTCTGAAACAAATAGTAAATAATAAGTTTTGATTTGTTCTATTAATGAACTAAATGGGTAATCGGATTCAGATTCGATTAGTACTGATTTAAAATCTTCAAGTTCATATGTTCAAGTATCAGTCTCTTCTTTAATAATTAAACGACTTATAAATTCAGAAGATATTTTAGTACTATAATACTTGGCGGCGTTAAAAGAAACTTATTTTTATGCCAAACTTGTTGGCTAGAAGTATAACTCACAGGACGTCTACGTAAATTGTAATGGTGTACATTTTTCGCCAGTGATAACGTTCGGCGACCTTCCAAAATTTCTTAAAAATTTCAATTTGCAGCCAGAATATCATAATATCATAATGTAAGACTTTTTTTTGCCTTCCTTTGGGAATGATAGTTTTTCAGCAGCTAGACGAATGATCTGGAAACTTACGATTAGCTGAATTACCAAATTTTTAAAAATTATCGTTCTTCGTTTGCCAACAGGAACATTTTTCAGGGTTTTGACTTCATTGACACTAGCGATAGTGTCAAAGCTAACTGGTAGAAATCGTGAGAGCATATTAGGTTCGATATGTTCTTTGCCTGTGCGATGTGTTGAAAGTCATAGGGTTAAAGATGGAGAGTCCAACAGGTAAGATGTTAAGATTATGCAACCGCAACTACAAATAATGGTCTGTATTAACTCTAAATGCTTGCAAACTATCTTGAAAAATAATAGATTCACATAATGAACACACAAAACACATACTAAAAAGGGATCAATTAAAAAATACTTGGGTTAGTCCATACGGAAAAACAAAACACGAAATAGATTATGTGCTGAGACACCACCATATAATTCAAGATGTTGACGTTCTCGGCTCCTTTACTACCGGCAGTGACCATAGATTAGTTCGGAGTAAGATCGCAATAAACACAGAACTAGAAATAACAAACATGTTTAAAAACATCCAAAAACGAGTAGATCCACGGACAATAAAGGACAACAGAATAAAATACAGCACAAAAATAACACAACGTCTATTATAGGAAAGTCCACTACCCAACGAAAACGTAGAAGATGCAAACAATAGACTGGCAAAAATAATGAAAGACAGCAACAAATTTCATACCACCATAAACTCATAAGGAAGAAAAACTAACAGCAAAAACTAAACAGTTACTAGAAAAAAGGAGAGAGCTGATCAAGATTGATAAAATACTCTATAGAATACGCCGGTAGTCAACAAAATAGAAAAATGGCAGAACAATATATAAAGCTGTACAAAGAAAGACAAATTGACGAATTAATAGAGGCTTAAATATCTTTGAAAAGGAAAATAAATTAATAAGCCAAGGGATAGTCAGGGAAACACGGTATAAGAGAGAAAAGAGATTTTGCAGGTAACAGAGGCATTATATTCGGACTTATACCAGCCCAAAATGGATAGCCAAGACGTCAGAAGAGCAAATAAGGATGAAAAGAACAAAATACGAGTATGTAACGTTGGCTGGGAAGAACTACCCGATATTGAGGAGGAGGAAATCAGAAAAGTACTGAATCAAATAAATAACGGAAAGGTAGCAGGCGAGGATGGCATCTTACCTGAAATGCTGAAGGAAGAGGGAGATCTACTTATAAAACAGATGACATATTTATTTAACAAATGCTTAGTTGAGGCAACAGTACCACAAAACTAGAACATCGCGTTAGTCAAAAATTTAAATCCTTACTTTTCTACCTCTACCTTAAAAAATCATTCTATCGGGCCATTGGATGGAACATTGCCCGAACTTAAACAGGGACAAATTACATTCCTTTGATTTACCTCTTTTACGCTACAAATTATACTGCATCGCTGCCGCTGGAACGCTATTAACAAGATATGCAGAAAATGTTAGGATGGTTGATCATGTTTTGGAAAGCAAATCCATGTTTTAAGTCAGAGAGGTAATATCATTATACAAGACGAACGACAGGGAAACTTGGGCTATAGGTGTTACAGCGAACACATAATAATACTTGCACTCTCGACAAGTATACAAGGTAAGCCGAGCCCCGTCCATACTATTTCCCGTGTGGGCTGTTAAGCGGTAAATCCCGCAAGAAACAAAAGCAACTCGACATCCGGATGCTGAGATGTTAAGAAAGATACCGTTTAGCTTGGCCGAAAATAAGTCTGCATTAGCGTCTCGAGTTGCACGTACCGCGAATTAACTCTTAAAGTATATTTCACTTAAAATTTGCAGATGATTCAGAAACTCATTTTAAGCTTTTTGCACTAAAAATATATTTTTAGTTACAAAAATCAGAAAGAAGAATACAGGCACTACCTTAATAAAACAATGTTTATCTTATATATACATATATATTTACATATATATATATATATATATATATATATATATATATATATATATATATATATATATATATATATATATATATATATATATATATATATATATATATATATATATATATATATATATATATATATATATATATGAAAACCTTATTTCTTTGGGTATAGGTTAATAGTAAAACACAGTTTTCATATCAAGTCAACGTTTTATTCATTGTGTTGAGCTTTCTCAAGACTTTATTTAGGTTTGCTTGAACTCTAAAAAGTATTTTTCTCATCACAGGAAAAATATATACAAAGACGGAAACATTATATACATACTTGAAACATCAAAAGATTTAAAAGCTTAAAACTGTCATATTAATAATATTAAATTTAAAAGATATTTTTTATTTTTTTTTATCGAAGGCGCACCCTTAGTGATATTGTAATGTCATAATGAAATAATATTACGTATGCTACGTTTGGTAAATAAAATGCTTAGTTTTGACAAAACACACATATGTAAAGACATTAATTTAAAACACATTAATCCACTAATTAAATACTATAAAAAAATTCCGCTTCAGACTCCCCCCGCACGCCGGCTTTCGCTTTTAGATTTGTTTACGGCGGTTGCTATGGTGAATATTCATAAGCCAAATAGAGATTGGGAGCGACATGAAGTGCTGCTGCAGGCTACAGGCGCTTATTTGCTTGTTATAGAATTAATGTGAATTAGTGCGTTCGGATCATCGGAGGCGGAAGCAGTTTTGCATCGATCGAATCGAATCGAAATTCACTTTAAGATATAGGTACATAACTGTTTTTTAAGAACAAAAAATGTATTTAAAATCATATAAATTCATATTATTTCCCCTAAGTATTAAAAAACGCTCCAAAGCTATAGATAATTACAATCATAAAAAGATTAAAAAAGTAGCCACTTTGGGTATGGCACTCCAGAAAATTTTGGTCTGCGGCCCTGTCCACCTAGCTACCTGAGCTTCACCCGTTCTTATATACACGAGCCGCCACTGGGCTAGTGCGATTGCGCGGTCAGTTAATTCTTTTGTCACACTATTTTTTTGGTTATTTGAATGGTTTGGAATTAAAATTTAGATATCGGCCCGACCAAGTTTTTTTGGTATATCATTTAGTTTTTAAGTTCTTATGTGCTAAATTTCTAATTAACGTTGAATCTAAAAAATTAAGTTCATTATTTTCTTAATTCCCATTGTGAATTATAATTGAGGGTGAAAATTATCAAAAGCATAGTTTATTTGTTTTGCATTCTGGAATAGTAGTTAAACAATCGTCAACGAACCTTTTGAAAAAAAAATTAAAATCCAGTTTCTCCTTAACACTTTCTTCCAAATACTCCATTATATATATATATATATATATATATATATATATATATATATATATATATATATAATGCAACCATTTATCGATTTCATTGCGGTTTTATAGCCTATTAATTAGTTAAAACAACTGCAAAAACCGAAAACCATTTTCTCTTGTCGTTTAGAAATTATCGCAAAAATAGTCAGAGTGTAATTATTCCACATTGGCCTTTTTATACATATCGAAATGTTGCATTTATTGCCAAGAGGGTCATGAACGACTACGAAATAAAACAAAAGATTACCAGCGCCGTGTCTATTTAAAATTCTGCGTGGCAGTTTATGATAAGTTCCTAATGGTACAGCTAGGGGCCGCAGGAACTATGCTAATATACAAAATCATTATTTTCTACAAATATCTTCAAGGCAATGTAGGTCAGAAATTACTTTTGTATTATCACTGTATAATCTCCTATAAATGTTGTATCAATTGAATTTAACAAACTGTGGGTTGTTTTAAAGACATTTTTATTCTCATTAAATATCATTATAAATGATCGTAAAATTAGTTCGTTCATTTGATAAAAAAAGGCGCTTTGTTGGAAAAAATTTTCTAGCTTCGATTTTGAAATTAAATTAAATGCAGTCATTTATTCATTTCGCCAGCGGTTTTATAGCATATTAATTGGCAAAAACAACTGAAAAACCGAAGACCGTTTTTTCTTATCGTTTAGGAATTAACGCAAAAATAGTCATAGAATGTAATTTCATATAGATTTTTCCCTTTTTCAAAGCTTTAATGCTATAAACAATTACGAAATAAAACAGAAAAATCAATAATACAATTATATTCTTGTGCCTAATTAAAAAAATACTAACATTATCTATCAATGTTCAAAATGTTTTCCGTCATTCGAAATGCAAAGATTTAGACGTCTTCTAGTTGAAAATACGGCTGCTTCTATTTCAGCTTGAGGTAAACTATTCAGCGCATTTCTAATTCGGATGATCATATCAGTCGGTCGAATTTTATAAACGATGTCTTTAACTGTTGTTTGTTGTCTTAATCCACCGATCTTATGCGATATGTTAATACATTAACAGCTGCGTCCTCTGTCCTTGCAAAACAGCGTCTTCTTAACGTGGGAACTGGCTTGACACGACCATGTTGTCTCAAGCGGCGAGCTAGACGACGAGAACGACTGAAAATAAATTCAATTAATAAAATAAAATCAATTATTCCACAAAAATATTCTTTGTTGTCACAACACTATCAGAAACTGACGTGCAGAATTTTAAAAAGACATGACGCTGGTAATCTTTTGTTTTATTTCGTAGTCATCCATGGCCCTCTTGGCAATAAATGCATTTCGATATGTATAAAAAGGACAATATGGAGTAAGTACACTCTCTGACTATTTTTGCGATAATTTCTAAACGATAAGAGAAAATGGTTTTCGGTTTTTGCAGTTGTTTTAACTAATTAGTAGGCTATAAAACCGCGATAAAATCGATGAATTGTTGCATTTAATTTTTTAGAGAAATCGGAGCTAGAACATTTTTTCCAAGAAAGCGCCCTCCTTTAGCAAACAAACGAATTAATTTTAAGATAATTTATAACGTTATTTAATGAGGATAAAAATGCCTTTAAAACTAGCCATAGTTTATTAAATTTGGTTTGCGCGAACCGAAGTTTCAGTATTTTCAATTGTTACACTTCCCCACGCCCGTTACCATAGTAACTAGAAAAAAATACTTAATACAACATTAAATAAAAAAGTAATTTCTAACCTACATTGCCTTGAAGATATTTGTAAAAAATAAGGATTTTGTATATTAGAATAGCGCCTGCGCCCCCTAGCGGTACAATTAGGAACTTAAAAATATTTTCTAGTAAATTCTTATAGTCATATTTGTCAATACTTTTTTATTCCAAAGTTGTAAGATGTATGGTTTTGGAGATACGGCCGCTCGCCACCCTTAGTGGATCATCCTGTATATATACAATATATATATATATATATATTTCCAATTTTTTCTTGGTTTGTATAAACGGAAAAAAGTTGTTACTACCATATTTGGAATAGGCGTAGGGGCGCCCCTTTAAATAGGCAAGCCTTCCTTTATTTGCCAGGAACTTATTATTATCATCCTTATTAAAATATTTATTATGATTGTTTAAGATTAATACTAAATTTGTTACATTTACTTTAAATCCGTATAATTAATACAAGTAAAGTTTTTGCCTTAATTTATTATTTGCCAATGCTGTCAGTTCTGTCTTTAGAAGAGCTCGCACTCTTTGGACGTACTGATCTTTCATCTTGGTCTTTCCTTGCTTATTATCGAGCAGTCTAGCTTGTTGGAATCCTAGGTATTTGTAGGTCTCTCCTTGGTTCATCGCTTGAACTATTTCTCCATTGGGTATCACTCCAAATTCCAAAATCCTTATGGATGTCTTTCGAGAAGGTGTAGAAAGTTTTTTCAGTTGGTTATGGTTTCCACCATAGAGCTTAATATCATCCATATACAGAAGATGGGATATGTTTCTGGAATCACCTCTATTGGCTTTGATGTTGAAGACAAGTCTTGTATTATTGAGTAACGTGGAGAGGGGTTCGTCGCTAAGCAGAACCACAGTGGACTTACTCCCTGGTAAATTCCCCTATTGATGTGTATCTTATCGCTGATAAGATATTGATCCCCATTATAGATCCTCATGTTCGTTCTCCACTGGTGCGTGATTGCCGGAAATTGATGATCGTAGGAAGAATTTTGTATATTCCTAGTACGTCTATGAGCCAGGAATGTGGTACACTGTCAAACGCCTTTTTACAGTCTATAAAAGCAATGTGTATGTTGCGTTGTTTTTTCTGTGCCTGCTTAAGTACCACAGAGTCGATGATAAGCATCTTTGATGGTCTCGAATGTACCCCTTCTGTTTCTCGGCTACTAGGTTATGACTGTCAGTATGATGATAGATACGATGTGCCATGCATCCTGTGAGGATTTTAGTTATGCTCTTTTGGTTTTTCTCAGATATTCGACCAATACTCGATCAAATGCTCTTTGCTCGGTAGCTCAGTATTGGTTTGATCTTTGGTGTTATTGATAACCCGATAGAACTGTCTTTGATTGGTGTTAAAAAGCCAGCTCTGTGGCTTCCTTTTTGAGGACTTGTTGTATCTCTGCAGACGTTTCGCTTTAGCTGTTAGTTTTTGCTTTAGTGTATCTTGATACTCATCTAGTTTTTGTTGATGGTTGAGATCGGTGGGTTTTGTACCTATCTTTTTAATGCGCGTCTTAAGTCTGCTCGAGAGGTGTTCAATAAAACTACAGAAATTATATGTATTTTTGAATTTGTTTCGTAATTTTATCTAAAAATCCTTTATAACAAATTAACATTTGACGTTAGGGTAAGAGTTAGAGTGAAAACTAAGAAATCGTGACAGACTTGATAAATACATGGAAACTTTTCTAAATAGAAGAATTATTTTGTTGTAAGTTTTTGATGCAAAATAACGAGTTTAAATGAAAAATATATATAAATTGCACATTTTGATTGAGTTGACGAATGTCCTATAACATTTGCAGAAATATTTATAAAAAAAGATGGAAAACAAGTTATAGATTTTGTTGATAAACAACGTCTCCAACAAAATTTGACCGTGACCAGTTTAATTATTTCAAATTTAAAAAAATTACTTAATCGTGGTATTTTCATAAGGCGATGATTGGGTAAAGTTTCTTATTAACTTTTTGTGAACTGGTATTCTTTCTTTGCTTATTTTTATTTTTGCGGTTAAGTTTAACTTTTAGAAAATAATAAAACAATGAGTTTAATACTCAATCAATGTTAAATATATTAACTTATTAATATTAAAAAATAATAAAAAATTGACAGTAAAATAAAAATCTTACATGTATTTCATTTATCCTGAAGAGGAATAATATCTTGATTTTAGTAACAATTTGTTACTCTCAATTGACACCCAAAATAAAGTAAATTTGTTTGGATTTTTTAATTAAATGGTCTTACTCAAGTCCTACTTTATTCTTTTTACTTCACTGATGAGAATTTACATACTTCTTAAAAATAAGATTATATTGTAACTTAACAATCCTGTCGACCAGAGTTGGAAATAAGCTGTAATTTAACGACAAAGGAAGACACTTAATTTTGCCTTCACATGTCGTGAACAGCACAGATTAAATTGTTTGCCTTTAATAGGCAAAGAAAAAAAGAAATCACTTCTTTTGGATTACATTTGAATCATATTGTACATAACAGCCAAAAAGTTACTTTGACAACAAGGCCACAACTGTCGCAATTACTATGCCTTCATAAGGTAGGCGGTTCAACTAATTCATATTGAATTAAAAATTACAAAGGGACCGTTGCATGAAATATATTGCAAAATAAACACAGAAAACTGCTAAGCTAGAATCAAACAATAAATGAGTATAGACTTTTACTTGCGGCTGATTAAAAACCGGATTTAAATATTTTGCGATTCACGACACATGGGAGGCGAGGTTTAGCGTCAGTCAAAACTGGACTTACTAAAAAAACTGAATTAGTACATTTAGAGCTTCCGCTGCATAATATACACCGCGGGTAGCGTTCACTCTCCGCTGTTGTAAATTTTGGCGCGGTAGACCAATTAAAGCAATGGAAAATATGGCTTGCTTTTTTAGAATAATCTAAAACTATAGGGATGTGTAAAAATAAACAGAGCTGCAGAATAAAGTAGAGGAAAAGACAAGTGACGTGATATGTTTAACGAATAAAAGACGCTTTAATAGTAAGAGGAATTCTGGCAAAAGCAAACAGAAAACAGTTTAGTCTTTCTTGGAAGTATAAAAAAACTGCTATATGATCGACATGAATTGCGGCTTTAAGTAAATAGACACGTTTTTTATTATAGGCGGTATATTTCCGGTAGGCCTTATAGGCATTAAAATTCCTGAAACTTTGCTGCTGAATGTGTCAGAAAATTATTTTATGGGAATGAATTTTAGCGGTATCGCTTAACGGATTGATATAAACACATAAAGAAATTAACGATTGTACGATATGTTATTATGAATATGTTTTAATCAATTTGAATCGTAAAATACCATTTTAGCTTAGAGTAAAAATTTACTTAGATTGGTTTTCGATGTACCGGGCGTAAATGTAATTAGTTTTATTAAGTAAGGTATTTTGTGGTGCGTTAAGCATTTCCCAAAAAATTAGCTTAACCAAAATTTTACCAATTTCTTTTCAAATTAACTGTGACAAGACCTATTGCATTTCATGCCAGCCAAATTCTAACTTTAAATTCATTAAGGTATTTTTGGCCGAAAATTGTTGTCCCCATATTTTGTATCGAAATTCCCTAAATATCACATTGTAATATGGGCTACGCGAAGGCCATGGAAGAAATCTGTTTCATTTGCTTACTTGCTGAGCTATATGGACTTAGTAGTTGTCTTACTGATATATAAAGTTTTTTTCATGAAATCTTTGTGTTACAGAAGATAGCATGATATTTTGTAAAATATCCAGGAACAGACAGACAGACCGACAGAATTGAGAAAACATGTTTTTCGTCATCTAGGGACCCTGAAATCTTTGTGTTACAGAAGGTAGTAT
Organism: Kuschelorhynchus macadamiae; assembly: GCA_030620095.1. Classification (NCBI taxonomy): domain Eukaryota; kingdom Metazoa; phylum Arthropoda; class Insecta; order Coleoptera; family Curculionidae; genus Kuschelorhynchus; species Kuschelorhynchus macadamiae. Next base: position 14,350 of record JAUTXW010002912.1, on the reverse strand, counting down.
ATAGTATATACCACCGAAATAAATTGTTCATCAATAAAATGGCACACAACAAGGCCCTTTGCAGTGATCCACCCCCAAACATTGACTGAAAGGCGAACACTATTTTTACTGTTTGAATATATTTTTTTCAAAACGAGTACTGAGTGGCCCATACACCTTTAATCTTTCTAGCATGATTTAAACATCTTTTTATATGTAAAAATACCATTTTCACAGAAGTCTAGGTTCTGTTGCGAAGGAGATCCACTTTGTTCTTCCAGTCTTTAAAAAGAATTTCTTAACTGCAAGGTGATTGAGCAAACCAGATATATCTTCGATTCGGCTTGGAGCTGTTCTAGATGAACCTGCAAAATTACTTTCAGCTGGAGCCGTAACGGCAGAATTAAAAGGGCATTCTCTTAAAACTGCGATTAAATAATTTTCTTCTGCCTCATTAAAGACTTTAAGACAGCTACTTCCCGGTTTTCTTTCCAATGAGTGCGTTTGTTGTCATTTTGACTTAATGAAGTCCTCTGCTTTTTAGAATTTAAGTCTTTTTACGATGATGCTTTCAGACAAACCATCCTCAAATAAATTAAATATTATTGCTCTTTGTTGTACATTTACGTTTGGCATTTTCATAAATAATTCGTTGACACTCACAAATAATGTACAATGTACATTCCATGACAGTATTACAATAGGTTACCTATCACGTATTTTTGAATATTGTGAGTGATTGCGTAAACACATTTTACAAAGCAAAAATAGTGCTGCCCAAAATTTAATGGCTGCAATAGTACAATTCTCCTTACGGCAGTTTTTGTATTTTCTTAAATCTTCAAATCCATTTTCTTGCTGCTACTTGGGCCACTTTTTCCTCACGTGATAGACTATATATAGTTTACTCTCCATCATAACTAAAGATTAGTATAAACACCAGAATGTCTTATCCATTATATTGTGCAATGTCGAAACCTTTTCTTGAAAATGAATTTACGAAGTACGACAATTCGGGTGATTATATAATAACGAAAATAAAGGTTACAAAGATTTTTAGTTATGGCGATAACCTTCTTGGTTTCGAGATTTGTATAACTGGTCTCCTCGGGTATAGATACCTAAGGATTCATATCATCATTTTCTGCTTATGCAGTTAAAGTTTTATTAACCTTTTTCCACCTTACTCTCTTTAAAAAATAAACAGAACTGTAAAAACGTAAATGCGAGACGTTTCAAGAGATTTGTACCATAGTAGTGGTCAGCTTCTTTCAACTTCCGTTAAGTTTAAGTTTATGTAAGTTAAGTCGTGCGTGGATACTAATAAAAGCTTGTATTTCAGAAATCGGGCATTTAGTATATTTTACTAGATAAATATATCTTACTTCTCGAGCATTGTCATTCTATTCACGAAATGCCAATCTACCATTTCATCACTGAAAAATTGGTCTACTTCGATGGGGAATGATAGCAGAAAATACCTTGTTTTAGGAACTATGAATGATTTGTCTTTGTAAAAAAGTTCCAGCTTCGTTGTTAACAAACCCTTAATAGCAATGGTTTATGAACCTACAGTGTTAGCGAAACATATATCACAAGTTGTGAATAAAAGTGAAAATCTAAAACAGTTTAAAGTGTTTTATTTACATTGTTTATACCAGAATTCATAGCATTGCGTATGCGATCTATAGCATTATAGTTTTGATTGCTGATTCTGTTGTCTAAAAAGAAGAGGGCTTTTAATATCTATCAAATTCTTCTCAGTCTAGATTACCAAAAATGTTTCCATTTTATGCTTGTATGGTAGTTATTTTTAATACCCTCGTAAAAGGGAAGTATTGTAAATCACTCTCCGAGATTTTTTCAGATCTTCACGTTTTAGGGACCCTAGATGACGAAAAATATGTTTTCTCAATTCCGTCGGTCTGTCTGTTCGCGGCGTAGCTAAAAAACAACTTAACCGATTGACTTAAAATTTTGATCAAAAATTAAGGGTCATATGGGGATGACCTGGTAACATTTTGGTAAAAATGCAATATGTCTAAAAAAACTACTCATCCAATTTATCTCAAATTTTGCAAAAAACATCAAGTATTATATTGGAGTTAGCTGGAAGTATTCTGGAACGAAATAAAAACGGCGTCTTAAAAAAATATTTAAAAATACAGCTTGAAAAATTGCTTAATAGTTTGATTTCAAATTGTGGGTCAGAGCTAATTGTGGTATAGGGATCAACTAGTAAAAATGTGGTACTAATTCAAGATGGCCGAATAAAATGGCGGCCAAATAAAATGTTTGGAATCGTAAAAAAATCACCCTCTCAGGTTTTACACATCTTTACGTTTTAGCGTCCTTAGATGGCAAAAAATTATGTTTTATCAATTCCGTCGGTCCATTTGTTGGTCTGTCTGTCAGTCAGTTCGTGGTATAGCTTAAAGACTACTTACCCGATTGAATTCAAATTTTTATCAAAAATTAAGGGTCATATGAGGATGACGACGTAATATTTTGAAAAAAATCTAAAATGGCGGCTTAGTGAAATGTTTAAAAAGATTATTATGAAAAAACTACTTATCCAATTTATTTCAATTTTGGCATAAACATCAATATTATGTTGGAGTCAACTGGTAAAATTTTGGTTCGAATCCAAGATGACGGAACAAATTGACGGTATAATAAAATATTTATAAATTTAACCTGAAACAACTACTTAATGGACTGATTTCAAATTGTGTGCTATAACTAATTGTGGTATAAGGCTCAATTCGTAAAACTGTGATACTAATTTAAGATTGCGGAACAAAATTGCGGCCATATAAAATTTTTGTAATCGTGAAAAAAATCACCCTCTCAGGATTTTAGATCTTCACGTTTTAGGGTCCCTAGATGCCAAAAACATGTTTTATCAATTCCGTCTGTTGGTCTGTCTGCCAGTTCGCGATATAGTTTAAATTCTACTTACCAGATTGACTTCAAATTTTGACCAACAATTAAAAATCATATGGGGATGACCTGGTAATATTTTGGTGAAAATCCATTATGGCGGAACAATGTTAAAAAAAAATTGTTTTAATGTCTTTTTTTAAATTGTCGACGGTTCGCAACTTAATTATTGCATCTTCAGGACACGTAAATAGATCATATACCGCATGCAGCTCATATTATCAGTCTCGACCTATTCCGTTGGTCCGCATATATTTCCCAAGTATTAAGTTTCTATTTGAAAGAAGCCAGTAAAAAAAGCAAAAGTCTAATTTTTAATAATCGACGTTTCGCAACTTTATTGTTGCATCCCCAGGATGCATGTAGATTTTATATCCAGCATGAAACCCATATTATAAGTATTTACGTACTCCGTTGGTCCGCAGATATTTCCCAGATATTAAATTTCTAAATGGTTTTTCTTAACGATGCTTGTTATGTTAGAGTGGTGTATTATTTGGGGTTAAGATCCAGTAAAAAAAGAAACAACTTTTTTAAATTGTCGATGTTTCGCAACTTTATTGGTGCATCTACAGAACACATATATAGATCCTATATCCTGCGTGAAACTCATGTTATAAGTCTTTACTTACTACGCTGGACCGCAGATATTTCCCAGATATTAAGTTTCTAAATGGTTTTCGTTAACTATCCTCTTGTTTTTATGTTAGAGCGGTAAATTATTTGGGGTTAGAAGCCAGTAAAAAAAGAAGTCTTTTTCTAAATTGTCGACGTTTCGTTACTTTATCGTTGCATTCTCAGGACACACAGATTCTATATCCTGCATGAAATTCTTATTATTAGTCTTTACCTACTACATTGCATCGCACATGTTTACCAGATATTAAGTTTTTAAATGGTTTTCAGTAGTTATAATATGGGAGCGCCTCCTCCTCCTCCTCTTCCTCTCTCTCATGTCCCTCATTCTTAACTTCCTCCCCTTTTATTCTCATTCGCATCATATTTTTAATTTTTTCTCTTTGTTCTCCCACATTTGATTTTGCATTCTTAAGTCTTATAAATAGGTGCATCATGATCATTTTAGTATGCCGAGGCACATTTACTAAGCTGTGCTCGAGTTGCGTAAAAAGTTATTTTTGAATTTTTCCACCAATTTTGTATAAAACAAAAAGAAAAAATGTGTCAAGTAATAAGTGAATTATGTGTAATCGCGAAAAATTAACTACAACTATCAGACAGTTAAAAGTTAAATATCTCAATTTCTTTGAAGTGATTTCGAAAGATGAATACACCAAGCTGTTTTATCCACTGAAACGAGATTATTTGGAAGCAATTGACTGTTGTGATGATTATTTAGAAGGAATTATAAGCCTTACTACGTTTTTCAATACATTTGGGAAATCATACTTTGTAGGAGAATTAAGCCACCTAATAGAATTTATAGGAGAAGATTGCCAATTTATACCTGCTATTATTGCAACCCAAAAGAGGTTTCAATTATACGAAGATAAAAAACAGGTATTATCAAAGAAAGTTAATCCTATTCGCAAGAGACGTCCCCCTACATATTTAAAATATTATGTTAAATAAATGAAATGGCTGAGTTGCTGATTGCAGTTAAATTATTAGAGGAGAAATTTAGTAATCTTTCAAAAACCTATTTCTCATATTGTATGGCAAGTGGTCCGGAGTGGATAGACTTTTATTGTAATCAATCTGAGGAATTCGTAAAGGCTGCCCTCTGTTGCAACAAATACATTGAAACATTAAATTTTTTTCAACTTATTCAAGATCTAAAAGATATTGGCTTTGGTTACTATTTAAAAGACTTGAAGCAATTTATTGACGAGGATACTATTCTTCAAGAAATTGAAAAGGAAGAATAAATTTAATAATATTTACAATGGAGCAAATGGTTACTGAAATGTATGAAGAGTTTATTATATCTGCTGCATACTTCCAATATTTATCAATTGTAGGCGAAGAAGACGCAGAAGCACAAGATTTGTCAGCATATGTTAATAATATAGATCGAATGAAACAATGTAAATTAGCCGCTAAATTTTGTAATGATTATTTAAAATATAAAAATGAGTATGAACTTTTAAATGAATTTAGAAAATTAGATTTAAGGTATCATATTAATTGTATTCAATCATGGTTGGTTAATGCAAAATAAAAAGGTAATTAATTTTTTTTTTTATATTTTTATTCATTCATAAAACAATTGTCATATAAAAATAACACATTTGTCAAAGCACACATACAAGGTGATTTTGAATGATAGAAGCATTTTGGTTCCATTAGCTTTAGCGCTGGTTGTTTATCTATTTCAATCACATGCTTTTTAGAATATTTCTGTATAAAATCCTTTTTTTCGCTTCCTTTTACAAAAACAAAATCTGCTTTCTTCGTAAGTGTTTCAATTATTTTTGGGAAATGATGTAATGGAGTAAATCCATTATTCCAATGTATACAATGATAATTTTTCGTTAACCATACCGCCTGCTTGTGACAATCAGGTGAAAGAAACTCCATTGGAAAAGGCTTTTTAAAAATGTAATGAGTCATTTCATAACCATCAAAAGCTGCAAGCTCTTTCGGTATAAATTTATTTTTTTCATCTTTGAATCCTTGAATATCTATAACCAATCTCATATTTTCAAAGCAGCAAATTTTTTAATGAGACTTTTTTTACTTGAATAATTTGCAATTTCTTCTTTCAGTTGATTAATTTTAAAAATAAATTTTTCAATTTGTAGTTGTAGTTTTGATGTCATGATTAAAACTAAAAGCTTTTGAAAATTTCTTTAAATTAAATCGAAATATGAAAATAGTGGGGATAAAGTTTATAATTGTTTCACAATTTTAGTAAGAGGGTTGTAGCTAAATAATTTGTCATGTAAAATAAGACAATAAGCAGAAGTATCTTTTTTAATTGCATTGTGTGTCTCAAATTCAATTCTCATTACTACGGATCCCGTTTGAATTGTTTCTTTTTGATGGGAGCAATCAATATGTGTAATAGGACTAATGTTTTTGAATTGTTCAGGATTAAAAATGGGTTCATTTGGAACACCATAATAAGACTGTCTAAAGTTGGCAAACATTTCGTATAAAGCAGAAAATTTGTTTTCTTCGAAATTTAAGTACAAATCGTGATAAGGATATCTTTCAGAATTTAAATATACTCTAATATTTGACAAGGTAATATTGTCAAATTTACTCATATCTTTAACAATTTTCCCTTTTCTGTTTTCTTGAAAGCCAATCACAACATGACGAGGAGCTTCTAGTTTACTAGTTGTTTTTACCGGCCATGTGTGACGGGTTGTTTCGGTTAGAGAAGAATATTCAACAAGTTCCCAACTCCTGAATCCTATCAATATATCTTTATTTGATTCTAATATTTTTGATAGAGCAAGTTGTTGTGGCATATCAACTAGAATGTGAGGAACTTTCCAATAAATTTTATCGAAAGTAACCAATGGAGTGTCAGGAGCAGTAACAAGGTGTGCCGGATCTTCTTTGAAAATAACACCATCTAAATCATCAGTTGATCTAATAAGAACCAATTCCTGTTTCATATTCATAATAATTTTTCTGTAATCTTCAAAAAATCCTAAAAGCATTTTTAGTGGTATGGATACGGAGAATTTTCCATCATTATCAACTAAAATTGTATCACCTTCTTTCCGATGTGGAAACCAACCTGCATTTTCCAGTTTTAAACTTTCGTTGGTATTGTGAGAAAGGTAGCTTTTTAAGGTTGATGCTAATCCAACATTTCTTATTGAATCTATAGTAATTCCGTTTAGTTCATAGCGGATTTCTCTGAACAAAAAGGCTATACCATTGTTAATAAATAGCAATTCTTTCTTATATTTACCTTCTGTATTAGTTAATTTTCCTTCGATATAAAGTAAACTATCTGATGGTAGAGTGTAAGCATCGAGTTCTTGAATTGGGATCCTTATTTCATCATTGTAATCGAATTTTGAAGAAATATATGGTTGATATGTGTGAAGCTCAGAACTGACGATGGAATTGTCTACATAAAGCTTTTCGTTTACGTTTAATATGTTCATTATTTTAAAACAGTGAAACCCAAGGATGTGAGAAATTTACGATTATCTCGTCTTAACTTGTTGGTGTTGGATTTGATACTGAACTGTTGTTTAGGCTTTTTCTTTTTATAAGTTTTTACTTTGTTGATAGTAGTAGGGGCAAGTCTCATCCCAAGGGCTCTATTATATCTAACAACCATTTTATATTTCACTTGTTTGTAAATGTAACCTTACTGTTATAGTTTCTCCTCTAAAACTGATAAGTTCTCCATCTTGATCAACTATTTTAACTGTTATATTGTTAATTGCTTTGACGCTAACTGGAAAATACAAAATGGGCAAAGGAGATTCAACTATTTTATACCCTGGAGCTACAGTTGGATAAAACTGGTGAATAATATGAACAGGTTTACCATTATTGTAAGAACCGACACAAATATTACAGTCAATACAAATAGCATTCACCTTAGTTATTTTTGCAACATTATCTGATTCTTCCTCTTTCATAGCTTCTAGTATCCTGCTATTAAAACCCAACATTTTTCCTATCGAATCTTCCTTGGTAAAATCAATTATTCTACTACACATTAAAAAAGTTTTTAGAGTATTAACATTTGCTTTTAAAAGAAAAAAAATTTTTTCATTCGGAAATAAATCTTCTATACTTTCTCTTATGTATGTTTCTATATCTGTAATGTCATAAGTTCCGTCGGGAATAACAATTACTTTATTATCTATATAAAATTTATTATATCCTTCTTTTATATTGGGGATAGTCATAAACGTTTCAAAATCAGCTAAACCCAGGTAATATTGTTTTTCATCCTCTAAATATATGGGCGGATTAAAATCAGCAGACAAAACAGAACTGTTTCCTGATATGGCAATTGTGGTAGACATTGCAGTTTATTTATGAATGAGATATTACAATAAATAATGAGTTTATATATTTTTTTGCAAAAATTTTAGGGATAGTTGACCACAGTTATATGAATTAAATTTTTGTTTATTTTCATAAGTATAAAATACATCCACTTTGCCATTCGAATTAAAATATTTGAGAAGTTCTAAAGGTGGTTTTAAATTTCCATAACTATCAAAATATATTACATTTTTGTTATTTTTAATATAAGCAGTCCAATGAGATCCTTTATTTTGTTTTTTATCCAAATTTACAATACCACATTCTTTCAGATTAATTTTTTTTGGAAGTTCATCGAGCATAAAAACACCTCTAAAGCCAGTTATTTTTAACAGCTTTACATATTTAATAATATCATTGTTCGTAAGTGCTCTTTTTGGAAAACTTATTTTGAGTTTTTTTTTTGTCTGATTGCTTTCATTTTGACGGATCCTCCTTTATAAGGTCTAATAAATAGTCCCTTTCCTTTATATGGTCTAATATATAATCCTTTACCTTCTTTAGAAGCATTTTCCATTGCAATATTATGTCTATGTATTTCTTCTAGTTGCTGTTTAGCTGCTTTAGCATCATTTACTGCCTTAGCAATTCCTGCCGCGCCTCCACCTAGTGCACCCAGGGCGCCAAGAATGGGAAACAAAAGAGGTAGAAATCCTCCAATTTTTTTGGGTGTTCGAATGATACGTTTTTTTCTCAATTTAAGTTTACCCCCTTTTGTATTTTTTAATCCCAAACCGAACTTTCTTTTACCCTTCATTATTCCTGCAACACTTAAAGCTGCAATTTTTTCACCAATAGAAGAATCTTTAGCTTTTACCCTATCCCAGGCTTTTTTTTCTAATATTTGGTCAGATATGTGTCTTTTTGATAAATCTTCAGTCTGAGAGTAAGATATATCATGTTCTTTGCAAGCGGAATCCAATGGATTTACACCAACGTCACCTCTAGTTAATCTTTTTTCCAAGTTGGTGCCGGGACCACAATAATTATATCCTGGTATATGAACTTCGAAAGGTAATTTACTAATTAATTTATTTACTAAACCAGAGCCTTTTCTATTACGTCTTTTAATAGTTTTTTTCAACTTATGACGACCCACAGTCATTGAAGTTCTTTTTATACTAAAAACACATTGACATTTTTCTGGTATAAATACTTTTACAGCTAAAAATATTTACTAGTGTGATTAAGAATGAGGATTGAAAAACAAAAATTCTCATTACCAGTAAATAATCATGACGAAAAAATTTTAAGTAAACAGTTGAGAAAACATGGTGACTTATTTTGCGGTGGTTCAAAAAGAGGGCTTATAGTTGGTTGCAGTGGTAGCGGTAAAACCAACGTTATGCTTACACTGCTCGAGCATCCTAATGGAATTAGGTTTGAAAATGTCTATGTTTATTCAAAGTCATTAGATCAACCAAAATATGAATATTTAAGGAAGTTGTTAAAGCCTATGAAAGAAATTGGATACTTTGAATATGATAGCGATGAGAACATTATTTCACCTCATGAGATAAAGCCAAATTCCGTTATCATTTTTGATGATATTCCTTGTCATAATCAATCTATTATTAGGGACTATTTCACGCATGGAAGGCATAGAAACACCGATTGTTTTTTTATTTTTCAAGGATATTCCTCAATCCTTAAACGTCTAATTCGAGAAAATGCAAACTTATTAATTTTATTTAAACAGGACTGTTTGAGTTTAAAACATATATATAATGACCACTGTATATTGGATATGACATTTGATCAGTTTAAAAATATTTGTGCTAACTGTTGGATGGATCCATATGGCTTTCTTGTAATTGACAAAGATTGTGAAGTAAATCACGGCAGATATAGGAGTAAATTCGATTCCTTTATATATTTATAAAAGTAAAAAATTTGCAGTTTTATTTCATTTAAAACTTGTACAGCATGGATAAACGTTTAGCTCGAGAATTAATAAAATCGAGACAAGCCGTGAAGCAGAAATATCAAAGCTTGAAATTAGCTACTTCTACTGCTCAGTCCGAATTAGAACAAACTTATAGACCAATAACACAACCACTTAAACAGCTAATTTCAAGTATTGGTAAATCCGAACCATTCGATTTAAAAGAAGAAAGAGTTTCAAAGTATGAAGAATTCAAAACACCTACAAAGCTTTATAAAACATCAACTCCGACGAAAAATATTCAGAAAACAGGAAAAACTCCGTTACTCCCTACAGAACTACCAACATTTTTAAATGACAGTAGTATCACTTCTTCCTCTCCTGTAGTACAACCATTGTCATCAACTGTTATAGCAGAAACTTCAGATCCTTCTAGTGACACAACAACAAATTTAAACTTGTCAGACATATTGGAACAAACTAGAAAAACAATTCAAACCTATGTTGGTACACCATCATATAAAGATTACTTAGCAGATTTTCATGAATTACCCAGATCATATATTGATGAGGGTGTGAAAGATACACAACATAAATTTGACCATTATTACGGAATAGTTCATGACCTCGAAACGGATAAGTTTTCTTTTGGTTTAACACAGATACCGGTAGAAATTATTGGAAAGGACATTAAAGTGGGAGGAATAACGTACACAGGCACGCCAGGTTTATACGAATTGCTTTTCAAAAAAGAACCGATAGGTTATAAGAAGGAAGATTTAGATAATTACATGAACATTCTAGCTAAAACAAATGTATATCGTAGGAATTTTGATTCAAATGAACAAGTTCAAGGAAATACATCACACAAATATGTTACAATAATAGGACCATATTTACAAAGAAAGGGGATTACAAAGACAAAAACCTTGCCAAGATTAGTTACAGCATTTAACAAACCACAACCTCCGTTTAGAACAACTAGAGCCAAATCTACAGGAAAGGGATTAATTTTGAAAACAAACAGATCAAATACAGACTATGTATACTGGAATAATGTAAACGAAATTGTTGATAGGCTACGTTTATTAATTTCATCAAGTGATGCGGGAAATAATGCTCATAGTAACGAGATTATCTCTATTATTGAAGAATTAAGAGAAGATAAAGTAATACTATAAATAACAGCTATCAAATATAATCATATTTATTGTTTAATGAAAGCTCAACATGACAGTTGATAAATTTGGACGCCATATTTCAAAACAAAATCAAGAGAGAATAAGTGACATTAATAATTTAAAAAGGAGATTAGGTGAAAATGAAACAAATAATGAAATCTTTGCTAAAAAGCTTAAGGTTTTTGATGAAAATTTTTTAAAGTATGAAAACCAGATTAAAGTATGTTATACCTCAATTGAAAACGTTAATAAACAGTTGCTAACGCTAAATCAAATAAGTAAAGATTTGCAATTTTTAAATGAACATGTTAAAAAGGAAGACAAAAAATTAAGTGATGATATCAACAAAATTAATAAAATAATGGAAACAAATATAAGAGAAGTAATAATTGAAAAACACAAGGAAAAAATTAAACAATTAAGAACTTTTATAAAAAGGTTAGATGATGAAAAAAAAAGAAATCAAAATAGCATTCTTAACAGTAGAACAATTGACCAACTCACTTTGGAAGAAAATCAACAATATATTTCCTTGGAAAATATAATGTCCAGTGTAATTAAGAAATTAGAACAAGAATTAAATAAAACAGAGGAGGAATTAAAAAATAGTGATAGTAGATCAACTACTTTCTTAACTGGAGAGATAAAAAAATCCTTTAATGCGTTAGAAAAGGAGATTACTAAAATTAGTAAAATTTTAAATGAAAAAAGTTATACAATACAAATTGATAAATTGAATGAATGGGAAAAAACATATAAAAGTTATATTTCGAATTATTACAAAACATAGAAAGTGAACTTCCTTAAAATTGAATAAACAAGTTTGTTGTCATGACAACCGTTAAACAGCAAGTCGTTAATGAATTACATAAACCTGCTAGAAAAAACTACAAACGCAGAAGGGTGGTAGTGAAAGGGTTAAATGATCTTTTTCAAGCTGATTTGGTTGAAATGTTACCCTATGCCAAATTTAATAAGGGATTTAAATATATCTTGATTACCATAAATGTATTTTCTAAGTATGTTTGGGCCGAACCGTTAAAATCTAAATCTGGAAAAGACGTAACAGCGGCAATGAAAAAAATATTAATCAGTGCAAAAACTCCACCAAAAAACTTGCAAACGGATAGAGGAAGAGAGTTTTTCAATGTAAATTTTCAAAATTTGATGCAACAATTTCGAATTAACCATTATAGCACGTTTTCCAATTTGAAAGCGAGTATAGTAGAAAGAGTGAACAGGACTTTAAAGAATAATATGTGGAAAATATTTAGCATTCAAGGAAATTACAAATGGTTTAATATATTAGCGGATATTGTAAAAGATTATAACAATACAAAACATTCTTCAATAGGAATGAAGCCAAAACAAGTAAATAAAACAAATGAAAATAGAATCTTGAAATCTGCATTTACTCATGCTAAAACGTTAGATATAAAATCTCCAAAGTTTAAAGTGGGTGATCACGTACGAATAAGCAAGCATCGAGAGGCATTTTCAAAAGGTTACACACCAAATTGGTCAAATGAGATATTCCACATTAAAGAAGTTAAGATGACAAACCCTTGGACATATTTAATTCAAGACGAAGATAATCAGGACATTCTGGGTGGTTTTTATGAGCAAGAATTACTAAAAGTAAAGCATACCGATGTGTATCTTATTGAGAAGATTTTGAGAAGGAAAGGAAACAAAGTTTATGTGAAATGGTTAGGACTTGATAAAAAATATAATACATGGATTGATAAAAAAAATATTGTTTAATTAAATTGAAATTAAATTTTAGTTAAATTTGTTTTATTTCTGTTCCTCACTTTATGCTTTAGCTGATACAAATTACAAAGTCTTAATGTGCTAATTAATTTCAAATAAAATTCACATTTACTAAACTAAAATTTTATTAAGTAAAACATCAAATACAATTTTTATTAAAACGTGTCAAATATATTTTATTTCTATGTTCCTCAGATAATATCGAATCTAGAATAAGTTTACAATCATTTATTCTTTTTTCAAAACGGAGTCTATCTAAGTACCACATCTGAAAGTTACTCCTACGGGCTTGTCTGTAAGCAAAGCTCCACTTCACTAACACATGCACCTTATTGTTCTCTTCCAGAAAAGATATTGTTTTCTTCGTAATATTTTCTTTTTGATCCATTTTCATTGTTTTCTTCGTAATATTTTCGTTTTGTTCCATTTTGCTTCAATTTGTTTTCCATTTGTTCAGGATATAAAGCAAGTAATTCCATCATAGTTGAAACATTTTCACTGTTAGGATTTTCTGTTGGACTTATTATATTATAAACATGCGTACACAAGTCGCCACAATCAGATGAAATATTATTTTGAAATATTTTGAAATATGTATTGAATTCTTGCCTTTTAAGTATAGATAATCTATAATCAATAATTTCCTTTAATCGCCACAAATTGTCCAAAGACTCTTGTCCTAAGTATATGAAGTGTGGGCCTTTTGTAATTTGTAGAACAGGGGTATCATTTATTTTCTGAACCTGCAGATGAATGTTGTTTATATTCACACTGGTTTGATCAACTTGAGGAAAGTAGAAATTGTTTACAATAATTCCTTGATGAACACAAATGTCTTTCCAATTTTCTTCGGTTAGTGCGATTGAAAATCCAGTTTTTCCACCAATTACAATTTTTGGAGAAAAATCATTTAAACTAATGCCAACAAGAACAAATTTTGACAAAGAATTATTTAAAAAATAAATTTTTGAATTAAGAAGCGTTTCCAAAGGTTTATGAACCACGGCGTTGTTCATAATGACTAAACGAGACTGAAACATATTGTGTTATTCTTGTACTTAAATATTCTCATCCCCACTTTCTTTAAAGTTTCGTTTAAAATGGATTAATGAAAAAATAGATTTCCAGTTTGAAATTTATAATAAAGATAAATAATTAAAATGGTAATGTATAAAAATAATGCAAAGTTTAATGTAACACTAATGATGGAAAAGTAATAATTTTTGAATCCGTCATAATAATTGGTACAGTTGGGGGTTAAAATTTGTAACTGATTATTTTTAAACTCTAACCTTTCTATCCAATTTGTATCAAAAATAGATCGATTTGGATAATGATACAAAATTTTAAAAAATTTACTTGCATTTTCATTTCCATTTATTCGTTCCATCCAACTAATTGTACTATTGTTAATTAATCCAATTTTCATAAATTTACAATATTTACTTAGAGTGACGTCTGTTTTATTAGAAAAACATATTTCACACTGTGTTACGCCAGGGGGATGATGAACATAAAAAACATTTTGGAAAATAAAATAAAGAAGAATAAATTGAGATCTACTGATAGTCATTAAAACAAATTAATAATAATATTCCAA